>JAEBDU010013131.1:1232613-1542784 GCA_016802625.1 Heliconius numata
GCTAGCCTGCGTGGCAGCAGCTAGCCTGTGTGGCAATGACTAGCCTGTGTGGCAAGTACTAGCCTGTGTGGCAATGGCTGGCCTGTGTGGCAAAAAAACTAGCCTGTGTGGCAATGACTGGCCTGTGTGGCAATTACTAACCGTTGTGGCAATGACTTGTCTGTGTGACTATTAGCCTATGTGATATTGACTAACGGATGTGACATTTGTAAGATTGTTATGTGTGTCTTATACGAAACATTTCGTAGTATTTGTAATTCATTTATAAAATTGTAATCACTATGAGTTCACTGTTACATCCACTAAGGGGAGATATTGTGTGGTCAGGAAGACCGAACGGGACGTATTTATTGCAAAGCACTATGTTTATTGTCCACAGATTGAACCTATGCACACGAGGACGTGTGACGATGCAGGACGGCCGTGACAGCCAAGACCGCTTTGAGGCCCCTTCTGATGCTTCTACATATATATATATATATATATATATACATATAATAATGTAGGTAATTTCATTGTATTCTCATTACCAAGCTATGGTAAGCCGAAGCACAGCATAGAATTCCGCTAATGATCACACAATATTTTTTTTAGCTTCACGCTAGCACGTACACCGTTCATAGTAGGGTAGGCGGGGCAAAGGGACCCTAAGAACCTAGTGTTAAGACACTCAGTTCCCAATAAAACATTTCCATTCCCCATTTCAACCGAATTCTAAAAGCTTTGGGTATTAAATAGCTGTACTAAACGCCGCGCTTAGCTTCGTTACCAGAGCGAGTAAATTAAAATATTCAATATTTCATTTCCTCTAGTACGAATCAAACCTACAACCAATGCTGATGTGCCAATGTGCAATATCTCGAACTTAATGAAAAAGTTCAGAACTGAGTGTCTTAACACTACGTCTACTCTATATTCTTTGCTATGCAAACGTGAATAATAAAATAGATTGCAGATAAAATAGACTTGTATACGTTATAGTGTTATTTCTGGGAGGAATAAGTGCAGTATAACTTGACATTATTTTAAATCTGTTATTATATTTTGTTTAGGTTTGTTTACGCTGTATTCCGACGCTCCACCATTTTCAGGGGTGGGCAGACGAAAACTAGTGTTAAGACATTCTGTTCTCCATTTATAGCACCATTTCCAGTTAATAGCTAATTGAATGGCGCAATTCAACGCCGCTCTTTGTCTTGTAAACAGAACGAGGAAAATAGAAATAGTTCATTCCCCCGAGTGAGAGTCGAACCCACATGTGACGTTTACAGTGAGACGCTATGACGGCCTCATATTATAATATTGTTAATATACAAATTTTCATTTCAATTCCAATATTACGACATTATATTTTGACTGTAATAATTTAATATGCGGGCTTATAATAATATGTGGGATTATTTTGCCAGAAATTGCTTTATTATTAGTATAATTATATCAAAAGTAAGATAATATTTAAAGTGTGTGTTGCAGATTGGATTCCCACTCGGGGTAATTAATTACTATTATTCTTCCGTCAAATATTCTCCACGATATACTAAAATGAATATTCCATACAAGCAGAGTTCAGAAGGAAGCCCAGTTCGCAATTCCAAGCAGGCTGTGCGTTTATATTGTCAGCTTCACGCTGTATCCCGCACACAGCGTGGTAGGCTGAGGGAACCTAGTGTTACGACTCTCCATTCCCCACTTTCCGCCAAATTCTTTCGTTCTAATCATTTATATTGTATTAGTTTTAAATTCAATTCGACTTGAGGAGCATGGCGAGTTAGGCAATAAGCTTTTTAGAAAGGAGAAAGCACGTTACAATTTAATATGTGTACCCTATTTGTATGGAAACAACGGTTAAGTGCGATAAATACTGTTCTACCACAGCTGACGCCTTATTGATCACCTAATAAGCGAGCACGTGGAATATTTGCTAATTCCATTAGTTGTATGTCACTAGATCACATCTGCGGCTTCGCCTGCGTGGTCAGGTGGAAATAACTTTTCATTGTGTATGACACGTCCAGTGTGGTAGATAACTCTGACCGCAGGTTGGGTATCAGAAATTCCTGAGAAAAACGCGATCAACCAAACATATTCTTTGGCTTTATAATGTTAGTATACATACTTTTTTTTTAAGTTCACGCTCTTTAACAGGAAAGTCAGAGAGAATTTACTTTTTAGTCACTCTGTTCTCCACATTCCCAATATACAGGTATTTTCGTTAAAAAGAGTGAAACCCAACGCCGAACTTTGCCTCTTTAGAGCGAGGAAATTAAAATATTTAATATTTAATTTCCTCGAGTGGGAATCGAACCCACAACGTCATGTGTTTACAGTCGCACCCCTGCACCACGACTGGTCTGTATTTATGTATATTTTAGGAACAGCAGAGGGCGCCTAGTGATAAGATACTTCACTTCCTATTTTCCACAGAATTCCTAAAATATTGAGTGTTAAGTGCAGGAACTCAACGCAGCGTTTTGACTTGACACCAGAGCGAAAATGAAAATCAAAGATATTTATTCATTATTTATTTTAAGAATAATTTCTATGCATTAGCTGTATTAACTATAAAATAAATTAAGGGAAATTATTGTAACTTTATTTAATTTCTATGGCAAATCTTCGCCAAACATGTCATAAAGCAGACTATCAGGTATAGTTTCAGAAGTACTGGAACTTTCTACTCCAGATATATTTTCACTAGTTAAAGTTGTTATTTCGGCCGTGTTATCAGTAGTCCAGAATTTTATTTCTTTCGTTTCTTCACTACTCGATGTTCCTAGTTCTGTCGTTTCTTCAGTAGTTGTCGGACTGTTACCTTCAGTTTTGTCTTCTGAACTGTCCATATTTCCTACATCTTTCTCACAGATGAAAGGCGTATTCCTTGAGCAAGGGTCATCGTTGAACAATCCGTTTCGGAACATTGTACCACAATATTCATTCCGTGCTGCGTTATTAGGTTCCCCTTTATTCCACTTAGAATAACCGGAATCTTCTAGACGCTCGCCTGAAATAATACACAAATACATGTTATTAATTTTTATCTATTATATAATATTTTTAATATATAAAAATAATTGCTGATATTGACTAAAACAAATTGAAAGTATGCAAAAAAATAATAATTAAGTGTTGTTTCCTGTCACATTTTATAAATCATAACGCCACTCAACTTGCAATATTTTTATTTTTTTCTATTTATTCTGCTACATGATAATGCGTGGAGATAAAAGAAAGATATTTTACTTACCATGAATTGTGTACCATTCCCTGTTATGCTCCCAATCTACAATACCAATGCCGGCAACACTTTTAAAGTCAGCCATAATTGCGCTTTCAGGATACTTTTTAAAAATATCCATAATGACTTGTGCTTCAGTATCACTATTTACTATCGCCATGTACGCTTCTTCTGCTGAACATGTCTTAAATGCATCCCACCAGGTCCTTCCATGTGCATGGAATTTGTAGCAGTGGCCGGTTCTCTCGTCCAGTATATATTCTGTTGACGAAATGACTTATATTAAATGTTGTCTATAATAATATTTTAAATTAATTATAATAGTAAATGTAATTTGACCATATTATGAAAAAATATATTGGGGCCTACATCACTTAAAGGTCGACATGTGACAACACGGTCCATATTTTTATTACGTTTGCGTCGTTTGTTAGTCAAATGATTAATAACTGAAGAGTTTTACAATTATTTTCACAATTTACATAGATTCTATTCGATATTATTATTTTTCCCAAAAAGTTATTAACTAATAATATGGATTGGGAAAAACGTGTGGGTTTGGAAGACAAGGTCGTTACTTATAAAATCAAAATAAAAATTTAAAACTACTTCTGCAATGTTCATTTTGATTATTCCTCATATTAAAACAACTGTATATTCAGAATTATGAGACTTATTCATATATTTAATATTTGTTTCTTTTTTTTTGTAAAATTATTAGTCTAAGTGACCTACACATTAAATTACCAGAAATACATTTTACCTCTGTCGGTGGTTCCGCAGGAAGTCAGTTGTACATCAGAATTTTCTTTCTTGTAGCACATATATGGGTACATCTCTGAACATTTGACGCTTATGAGTGATCCAGCGTTTAACACCGAACAATGGTCATCACCACTGTTAATTTTACTTATATCTATATTATCAGGCAACTTTTCTAACGAAACACCTGTGTAAAAAAATATATAGATGAGGATTAAAAACCAAAGCGCTTGTTTTCTTTTGTTTATTTATTTTTGTACTTAGGTAGGTAAGCAAAGTCAATACGTATGTCTGTCATCAACTTCCTATAATTTTATCCACCAAGGGCCTCAAAATTGAAAATCAATATCGAAATATTACTTATTTGAATAGATAAATACTAGGGGCCGTAAATAAATTTGTTGATGTCAACTATAAAACGGCTGATGTTTCTAAACGACAGTGGTGGGTTCGGTTTCCAATTGGCGGAGTAAATGGTGAAATGAGTTCTTCGCTCTGGTAACAAAGCAAGATTCAGAGTTGAGTTCCACCACTTAAGACGCAATGTCTCGAATAATGGGGCAGTGTGAAAGGACGGAGTGTCTTAACATAATATTCTTTATATATACAGCGTGAAATAAAAAAAATAATCACCTTCTATTGTATGCCACAAGTCGGAAAACGTTGCGTGTACTCCGACGAAAATTTGATCGATATCATAAGCTCTTGAGTAAGCGTCTAATGCATCTGTTATTGGTTTGTTCAACGGTGATGCCAAAATTGCACCTAAAATTTAAACAAATATTAGTAGTTGCCCTTACAAAATACATGGTAAAAAGCTTTTATTTTTCGAATTAATAGTAGATAAGCGCGTTCAACCGAACCAACTCTGCTTTATACTGTTAGTATAGCTTTATATTGTTATTACAAATTGATATAGGTTATACTATAATGTGTTTAAATATTAATAATTCGTTACATATTCATTCATGTTTTTTTATTTATGTTTGATTAACTGTTTTAAAGTTACCTTCCATATTACACATCTTGCGCGCTTCGTGCCAAGTCGCCTTTATCCTGTGCAGCTTCAGCCACACTTTAGCGTCCTCGTCGAATTCATATTCGTAATGTATGCCTTTTGCCTCTGTAAACAAAAAAATATAAAGTTATTATCGAAAAGATTTAAAATACAAAAAAGCAAATAACATTAGCCCATTACTTCATTAGGATTAATAGTAGGGAACCATTAAAGTTCCTTATAAAGAAGATGAAATTAGTTGAAGAAATGGTCCTAGGTGTTTATTCTTATGAAATATTGGGTTTATTTTATTATGCAGTCTCTTGACTGCATAATAAAACAAAGGAAAAAACTTTCATTTGTGCTATTATGATAAATGTTCTTCAACAGAAATTCTTTTTTATAGTGTTTATTAACTTCGATATTACGAAATATTTCGCAATTATAATATTGGTTCCTTGACTGAGTTAACAAACGGGATGGGAAGTAAACTAATGGAACCTAGTATTAAAATATTACTTTCTTGGTTTTCAATCAGGCTGTAAACTCAATGTTGCATTTTATCATATTAAAGAAGGAAAATTATTTTTTTATTGGAAAAATAAAATCACACAATAGCTTACCTGCGTATAAAAACAGGCAAAACACGACGAAGTATCGCAATAGCTCCATATCACGTTATTATGCTTAGAGAAATATTTACCAACTGAGCACTAGATGTTTACTCCTATATATATATAAATATAATAGTAATTGGTATTTTTGCAGGAAACTACAAAATTTCCACTTTTGAACAAAATGAAATCATCAACAGCCAATATCGCGTAACCTCTTAACCCCTCGATAACATTATATTACTTTATGACGTTAAAAAGAGTTCCAATAAATGGTCGACTGATTGCTAGTAAGGGTATGTTACTGTCTCAATAATACATTGTTTTCTTATACACTTACTTTACTCTTAAATATGGACTTGAATGTCTGACAGTGACTACGTCACCGCTATACTAAGAATCCGCTTTCATGATAATGTTATGCTGACGAAAGCGGCCTGATTGTAACCACCCTGTCGGCCATCCTTCACAATGGCGTGTCCTCTGCTTTTAGGTTAGAAAGGATCGTAAACAATAACATTATGAAACACAAGGACACTTGATTTACCAGCAATTTCAATTTATATATTTCTACCAAAACCAGTCAGAGTGAGTGGTGTGTAGGAAAAACTAATAAACTACTTGCACTTCTACATTTATTTAAAAAAGAAATTGCTTTACGCTCTATCCCGCACACAGCTGGGTAGGCAGAGGGAACCTAGAATTAGACGAGTAAAACCGCCCGGTAGTGGGTTCGATCCCCCTCGAGGAGATGAAATATTTATTTAAATTTATATTTCCATTTCTTCGCTCTGATGTAGAGGCAAAGCGCGGCGTTGAGTTCCGCCTCCAGAATTCGGCAGTAAATGGGGAACGAAGTGTCTCCTCTGCCTACCCTACTGTGCACGGGATACAGCGAAGCTGATTTTAATATCATGACCTAATTTATAATTAACAAATATATAATTTTGTATAACATTTATTTCCAATAATAAATTGCATCACATAATTGTACATTACGCGTACATGTAAAGTTATCGGCGAAATAGCCCCTCTAATCGAGTTCCCAGATAAATGAGTTGCATCAGGAACAGGACGCCGTCGATACCACCAATCTCCTCTAATTACGAGCAAACTAAGTTTGCGGACGCCGAGCGCCGCGACAATTACGTTTCACCTAAGACCTACCGATTTATGAACCGTAGATGAATATTTTCCATAATATTATTATATGTTAGGAGGTTTCACGCTGTATCTCGCGTATAGTATTTGCATTTGAACCTTAGAACCTTATAGAGGCAGCATAGCAAACTACTATGAATGCCTCAAGGTCGCCCACAAACACCAGCTAGTCGTCTACGAAGACAGGGGGGAATGCCTTGACTTCCTAAAGGCAAAAAAACACCTACCTTCCCCCTCGACAGAGGCTCCAACCGAAACGCCGAAGCAGAGCGGATCCGAGAGGCTGCAAGAAAAGCTGTACCCCGAGCCATCCACAAGCAAGACCAACACACCCACCCCCAAACATAACATCTCGAGGACTTTGGCGAGGGCCATTATGGGAGTCGTCGCTCCAAGGGAAAAAAAAACCCCAAAATGCTCTGCCTCTAAGGCTGCGCGCCAAACTAGCACCGAAGAAAGAGAGGACATTCCGGGAGTCGAAGAAACTCCAAAATGTTCTGCCTCTAAGGCTGCGCGCCAAACTAGCACGCAAGAGAGAGAGGTCAAAGCCTTTTTCGATACCCGAAATCAACGGGAACAAAAAGGACACCGCGAAGGCGTACTAGAGCACAGCAGGGGCAACATAACACTACCTGCCCTAAAAATGGCCAGAAGCCCAAAGGAGCATGCTATAAATGCGTTCATCGAGTTCTTAGCCACATTAAAGGCAACCCGCGAGGTAAACACCAATGTCTGTAAAAAGATCCTTCAGACTTTCCAGAGAGGGAACTTCAAACTCCTGGAAGTGGAGCTCGATGAAGCCAAAGCCGCCATCTATGACAACGTCAGCTCCCGCGTCATTCACGGAAGCATGACGGGACAGTACATGGCGGCCTATAGCAGCACCAAGGGCTTTATAGGCCTGGTCGAAAGTGCAAGAGCAGACGATCCCCCCAAATTCCTAACATCAGAGAGCGACCAAGTGGTAGTAGTGGCCGAATGCACGAGAGTGATGCTGGACGATAGGATACTCGGAATGGCAAACGCCATTTCAAGCGATCCTGAGCCGGGCGCAGCCTTCGTGAATTGGGAGCTACCAAAACTTTCCTGGGTAAATGGGGTTCCGGGGTGTGGTAAGACAACTCACATTATCAAGCACTTCGATGAGGACACGGAAGTAGTAGCGACAACCACAGTAGAGGCCGCGAAAGATCTAAGAGAGAAGCTGGCGCACCGCCTTGGCACGAAAGCGACAAAGAGAGTGCGAACAATGGCCTCGATCTTAGTCAACGGTTTTCATGAGGGAATAGTTATAAACCGGCTAACGGTGGACGAAGCCCTCATGAACCACTTCGGGGCCATTGTTATGGCGGCCAGACTGTCAGGAGCGAACGAGGTCACACTCATCGGAGATATCAATCAGCTGCCTTACATCGACAGACAAAATCTGTTCGAACTAAAGTACTGTAGGCCTAGCTTGACAACCAACATCACATGCGAGTTGCTTTGCACACATCGGAGCCCAATGGACGTCGCCTATGCCCTCGCCGGAGTATATAACAGCATTTACTCCGCAAGCCCCATTGTCCACTCCCTAAAGGTTCTCGGATACACCGACGCGCGAATACCACACTGTAATGACGGCACCCTATATCTGGTCCACACGCAGGAGGAGAAGAGGCAGCTGAAAGACCAGGGATATGGAGCTGGAGCAGGCTCGCGAGTCATGACTATCCATGAGGCCCAGGGGCAGACCTTCGCAGACGTCGTCATCGTCCGAACAGGACGCGCACGGATCCGAGTACATGAGAGCGTCTCTCACGCAGTCGTCGCAGTGACGAGACACACCAACACCTGTGTCTATTACTCTGACGATGGCGGTGACGCAATAGGCAATTTCATCAGCCGAGCGGTGGGCGCTTCATTTGTGGAGGTGGTGGAGGCGAACCTAAAAGGGGCAATGTCACAAAGAGATGATAGGGTGATAGAGGCACTGATCCAAAAACTTAAGGTAGGCGTTCTGCATAAGCCAGGCCAAATCTAATAGGCGAAGGTGTTCTATACATGTGTAAAGTAATTATATAAAAGATATGTAATGTACTATAATAATATATGTTAAATAAGTTATATATATTAATAATAAAAAAATAAAAAAAAAATAAAAATAAAAAAATAAAAAATAAAAAAAAAATAAAAAATAAAAATGTCGGTAGGGGTCTCATCCAACCCCTCTAGTATAAGCTCTAGATATAAGTACAGTTTAAATTGTCCCAAAATTAAGTACGCCACATTAAAATAACTTTCATTTAATAAAAAAAGGCACGGGCAACTATGCGCCTGTGGATGTAGCTATTAAAATAAAAAAAAAAAAAAAAAGTATTTGCATTTCTTAATGTGATAATCGAACCCACAACCATCGAGTTTACAAGCCGCACGCACGCTTGAGCCCCTGTGCCACTCAAATGACATTCAAATTCTCTTATAGAAGACTGAGGTCCCAAGGCCCCCAGACCTACGTCAATTTAGCAAATCTGAAATTTTGAGGATTAATAGTCTAACATGTAGTTGTTAAGACTGTATGAGTGACTAACTTGAAAGTGGGGCCCTTTCAGTGGTAGCGCCAACTTAAGGTATGCGCACAACTACGTTAAGGAGAAACGCTCGTATTTAAATATGTTTTCAGAATATTGTAAAAAATGTGTATTTATTATTACAATTTATTATTACTTTTAGTCGTTACTGAGCATTCATGACAATTCTTAAGAAGGTGTTAAAATAGTGCCGATTCTCTCTCGCTATTTCAGAGATATTAAATATACGTATAGTTCAAGCGGGAGAAGCCGCGTCCGGGTCCACTAGGAACATTATATTTTAAATAACATACAAAATATCAAATTCACACTGACGTATCAAACACTGATTGCTTATAAATATAGGAATTTCCATTTGACAAAATTATTTATATAAACAATCCTCAATAATTGTTATCATAGTGGTTGAGAGTTCAAGCTGTTAATTATTTCAATTAAGTCACATCTACATTCAAGTTCTATGTAAAAGATATAATTCACTATATCATGCCTATAATCACAACGTCGATCTGTAAGCACTTCTGTCGTAGGTTCGATTCTCACTCGGGGGACCGAATTGTGTTTATATTTCTCGCTCTGGTAAAGTATCTAAGCTAGTCAACGCGTAATGTCTCGTCTGAGTAGGGCGAAGCGAAGCAGGCGTAGCGTGAAGCTAAAACAATATATATAGGTCGAGATTCCTATGCTTAAATTTGTAGGTATCTGTTTTTTAATGAAACGTATATTCAAGAAATATGATAGTAGAATAGATTACACTAGGGTTGCCTAGAAGAATCCTGCCGCATTCACCTTTAATTAAATCTATGGTAATGTGCAAATTGTACTAACATGTTTTTTATATGAATTCCACATCATTTGAAAGAAAATCACATAGGGAGTTCTAAAAACCATTGTTGCCAGCTCTCAGTCTGCTGCAAGCCCATGTTTGTCTGGTTTAAACAAGTCATTTAATGTTAATAATTATTGCTCTAATATGTTTTTTTTATTATTTGCTCTCATGTATTATTTGCTCTCATATGTTTTTTTAATGAATCTATGAATTTTTATCAAATTAAAACTTTTTTTTTCTCAACACTATAACACATGGTTACCTGGAAAATAAGATAAGAGAGGAGAGGTTGCCATCATTTGAAATATTTTATTCCGGTTCCGGTTGACGGTTATGTTTTAAAGAAAAACATTATGTAATAGAAGGTCAATCTTAAAATCAGTTTTTTTTTCTAACTGTTTATGATGATTTGAATCATATTAAGTAGATACAGAAAACTATTTAAAGATGAAATCATCCTTATTTTTCAAGCGAAATAATGAATCCATGATATTGAATCTTTGCTTAATGTTTTATAAATACTAATACCCATTTAAATTATAATTTTATAACGGCTAAATAATCTAACTAAATAAATGTTTACAAATATCGATCTACTATAAGGTATTAATTAGGGGAATTGTGCTCAAGATGGCATACTATGATAAGATGACACACTACCAATATTGATGAAACTATTAGCACTAAGTGCGATCTTGTGACGTTTTAGAGAGTGTCTGTAGATGCAGCTAGTGCTCAAATTTAGTATGGCTGAAAGTGAATGCAGATGGGCAAGTAATTCATGTTTTCGTTATTTGCAATTGCAACAAATTTTTCTTTCGCTTTTGCTTGATGGTGGAAAGACATGTAAGATAAAAATTTTCTATTTGAACTAATTATAAATGTAAAATAGGATTATTATATGACACAACTAACGCTAAAAGCGCATCCTAATCTATAACCTTTTGTCACAACGGTTAAAATTAAATTCATATATCTATTGGGTAAGATGACATACAAAACGCGAGTTTAAGATGGCATACTATCTTACCCTTATAAATAGAATCGATGTATTTTTTTGCTTTACCTACAAAATGCCTGGCAATTACAAACGAATATATATTGGTCACAAGAAGACATGGATAAGGCTGCTAGAGCAAGGGCATTCAACAGCCGCAAGTGACGAAGCTTATTTCCCTTTTGGAAAAGGAAGTGACTGATAACGGAATCCAACCTCATTAAATTTGCAACATGTATGAATCTGGCCTTAATACTGTTTAAAAGCCCCCCAGCAAAGAAGAAACTATTTATTTGCTCGACAAATAATGATGGCGTTTTTATGCCACATACTAAGTATGTCATTTTACCCTGTAATATGTCGTCTTACACTGGTCGACCTAAGTGCCATTTTTGTTTGTTTTTATGATGTTTGAAAGATGATTGTTCTGAAACTAAAATATTTTCGTTGATTATGAAATATATAATAGTATACGCAATATGCTGTTCTCAGATGACTTTATTTATTTGAAATATTTGTCTTGAAACAAAAAGTATGTCATCTTAAGCACAATTCCCCTACATCATGTTTCTTCTAGGTAACCCTAGTGTAATCTATTCTAATATAATGTGTCATTCTTAAATATAAGCTTGCAGATTTAAGCAATGGGATCTTAGGCCAATATTCGAATAAAAAAAATAATTCAAATTTTAATTAAAGTCAAGGAAAAAAACTCAAAATTTTATTAAAATAAAAAATGGCTTTAAATAATAAATATACGCAGAATTATCATAATATATATTTTGCCGAAAGCTTTTAAATTAGTTTATTAAGATGATTAGTTGAATTTCTTAAAATTTGATATCGAATAACTATAAGTGCTTTCTTGGAAAATCCTGAAAGTGGTATTTACAACCCAAAAAATACTCAAAAAGAAATCTATAAAATATTTATATGAAGATTATATACATTATAATATAAAATAATTATTACTTAATTTATCTTATACGGAATTCATCATAAATGTCATAAGCTGCTATATCAGCTGGTATGAATTCGGGCATGTCTTCAGTAGTACTGGAACTTTCTACTCCAGATGTATTTCCACTAGTCAAAGTAGTTATTTCTGCCGTTTTTTCAGTAGTCCAGATTGATATTTCTTTAGTTTCTTCAGTAGTCCAGATTGGTATTTCTTTTGTTTCTTCAGTAGTCCAGATTGGTATATCTTTAGTTTCTTCAGTAGTCCAGATTGCTATTTCTTTTGTTTCATCAGTAGTCCAGATTGGTATTTCTTTTGTTTCTTCAGTAGTCGACATTCTTGTTTTTGTTGATTCTTCAGTAGTCGCCATTTTTATTTCTGTCAATTCTTCAGTAGTTTTTACTCCAGTTTCGTCTTTGGAATTGTCAATATTTCTTACATCTTTCTCACAAATGAAAGCTGTTTTTTTTGAGCAAGGTTCATCGTTTAACAATCCGTTTCGGAACATTGTACCACAAAATTCATTTCGGCCTGCGTTATTAGGTTCTCCTTTACTCCAGTAGGAGTAACCTGAATCTTCTAGACGCTCGCCTGAAATTAATAAAATACATTGTAATATGTTAAAAGCTTTTATTTAATTTTATTTTAATTCTAAATTATTAATTTATATCTACGAGTAAATCATAAATGTTCTTACTTGATTTTACTTAAATAGTGTCACCTCAAACAAGTTAAAATAAGAAAAAAAAACATTTTGGTTAAGTGTTTCGTATCCCGTAACGTTGTATTAATTATAACTCTACTCAACCCGCAATGTATTACATTTGACTCTTTAGACAGAACATTTTAACACTTAATGTTGGACTGTTCACTGTTGCGTACGGAATAAATTCTTAAGCTAAAAAATACAATATACTTACCATGAATCGTGTACCATTCCCTGTTTTGCTCCCAATCTATAATGCCAAGGCTGATAACATTTGGATGTTCCGATTTAATTACGGTGTCAGGATACCTTTCAAAAATATCTTTAATGACTTGTGCTTCAGTATCACTATTAATTATCGCTAAGTATCCTTCTTCTGCTGAACATGTCTTGAAGGCATCCCACCAAGTCCTTGTTTGTGCATGGAATTTGTAGCAGTTACCAGTTCTCTCATCCAATATGTACTCTGTAAAAGATATTACTTATATAAATCAGCTTCACGTTGTATGCCGCACACAAAAGAGCAGGCAGAGGGAACTTAGTGTTAAGATACTCCGTTCCCTATTTTTCGCCTAATATTATAGGCATTAAGTGTTGAGTGGCGGAACTCAACTCGCCGCTGTAAGCCTTCACACCAGAGCGAAGAAATGAAAGTATAACTTTAAATAACTATTTCATTTCTTCGAGTGGGGATATGGCCCACGACATCTTAACATTGGTACGCTGCCTAAGGATCTCCATACAAAATTTCCGTTAAATTTTGGTATTAAAGACGCTAGTTCAACTGAGGTATCAGATAAACGGGACATTTCAATTTTTTGTACGGAACCCTCGGTGGGCGAGCCTGCCTGGCGCTTGTGCGGTCTTTTTGTAACGGTAAAAAATAATACTTCAACTGACCTACATATTAAATTCCAATTCACATTACCTTTATCAGTGGTTCCGCAGCTAGTCAGTTGTACATCAGAATTTTGTCGCTTGTAGCACATATATGGGAACATGCCTGAACATTTGACGCTTATGAGTGATCCAGCGCTTAACACTGAACAACGATCGTCGTCACTGTTAATTTGTTTTATATCTAAATTGTCCATCAACTTTTCTAATGAAATACCTATAAAAAATTAAGAAATATTTTATATTTATCTATCTGCCTAATTTTATAATTTTGAAGTCGGTGTCAAACTAATGCTACAACACCCTTACTACAATATCTAATTACTAAGCCTGTTTGTTTTACTTGGCACCGACTCCAAAATTATAAAATCTTTGTAAAATTATTTTTCACTTTTTAGTTCGTTGTTAGAAGTCGGTTTTTCCTTTTGTTAAAAATTAATTTATTACTAATTTAAATGAAAACAAGACTGATAATAAAAGGTCACTTCGGTTTATTAGCTTGTTTACAAATCTGTAACATATTCTGTGTTTAATGTGAGATAAAAACATTCCTAGTTTCATCATTCATTTATCCATTTATTTACTTTTTTTTGCTTACCCTTTTATACCTAGAATACAGCATGAAACTAAAAAATAATAATTACCTTCTATTGTATGCCACAAACCACCGGAAAAGGTTGCGTGTATTCCGACGAAAATATGATCGATATCATAGGCTCTTGAGTAAGCTTCTAATGCGTCTTTTATTGGTTTGTTCAATGGTGACGTCAAAATAGCACCTAAAATTTAAAAAAATATTATAAGTCAATTTCAACCAGATCAACCGTCGTCCTATGCATCGGAAAATAATTTCAGTGATAAGTCATATTAATTGGCTATGGACCAGCTTATACTTAAAAATATTCGGTTATATATTTGGTAGTTATTCCATTATAAGATTTTAGATTTTATCTATATCGTTATAGATTACTCTGTTGATTTTAAATAATAATAATATATTATTACTTTGTTTTTTTAGACAGAGGTAACCTGGGAATCTAGCGTAAAGACAATCTGTTCCTCACTAAGGCTTCCATTCTCCACTTTCTGCCGAATTCTTGGGGCATTGAGGCATTGCGTGCGCTGTGGCGGAACTCAACGCCACGCTTATAATAATATATTTATTTACATTTTTGTATCTGTTTTAAAAAAAATCTGTATAGCTATAATGAAAAATTACCTTCCATATTACACATCTTGCGCGCTTCGTGCCAAGTCGCCTTTACCCTGTGCAGCTTAAGCCACACTTTAGCGTCCTCGTCGAATTCATAGTCATAATGTATGCTTTTTGCCTCTGTAAATGAGGAGAAATGAAAGTAAAGCGGAATTATAAAAAAAAGGAAAAATCCTACGGCATAAAACAAATTAGAAAAAAAAAACAAGCTAATTAAGTCATTAGGATTTACAATCGGGAATCAATTTTACAGAGTGCTTTGTGATTGAGATTGGGTCTCGATTACTCATTCTAATGAAGTGTTTTTTCTCTTCATAGTTTATCCCATACATAGCAGAAAAACCACAAGGAACCTGAGAAAATTGTATTATATGGGAAACAAACGAAAGACCCAGAATTAATTTTTTCTATTTTTCACTATTTTGTTAAGACGTTTTTTGTGAAGACTAAGAATGTTATTAATTTCTTAAGAGATTTTGTATCATAGGGATTTGTAAACCAAGAGAACCTAGGTTCTCTTAATACTAGTATTAAAATACTTCTCGGTTTTCACTTGGAGTGGCGTAACTCAACGCCGCACTTTATTCTATAAGAGCAACAAAACTAACGTTCTAACGTTCCTATTTGATAAATAAAATTGACACAACAACTCACCTGCGTATAAAAACAGGCAAAGCACGAAGAAGTATCGCAAAAGCTCCATATCACGGTAGTATGCTGTTATGCTACAGATATGTCACCAACTGAGCACCAGCTGCTTAATCTTATATATATAAACACAGTATTAAACTGTCTTGTTGCGTCAAAATAATAAGTACCAGGGTACATACGTCTGTTTAACATGGAAATGATTAAAAGCCAATATCGCGTGACCTCTTAACCGCCGGACGACTTTGTATTACTTTTGAGAACTGCTTTATATACCTATATATTTTTGCATGATAGCAATGATGTTTATGTTGTTAATTTTTCCGTTTGGGAATTCTGGTATTTAGAAAATGATAATTGTATTTATTATACGTCATTATTAATCTGACATTATATTTCAATTTCCCGCTGTATCCCGCACACAGCAGGGCAAGCAGACAGAAGCTAGTGTTAAAACACTCCCTTCCCCACTTTCCGCCGAATTCTGGAGGCATTGCGTGTTGAGTGACGGAACTCAACGCAGCACCCTGCCTCGACACCAGAGTTAAGAAATGAAAATATAAATTTAAATAAATATTTCATTTCCTCGGGTGCGGATTGAACCCACAACCTGTCGATTTTACAGTCACATTTTGTAGCCCTACGTAAAGTTTGTAGCGCCACGACTGGCCTCTTATTTGTGTTTATTTATGTAAATTTGTTTAAATATAAGAGGGAAAATTGTGGGTGTGAATTTGATGCCCATTTTTCCGATATTTAATACACAATGTTTTGAATGCGGACGGAAAATGCTGACAGTAAGTTTTATCTTCTAATGTTCTATATAATATGAGAAATACAAAAAAACTTTTCTTTTAACATGACTAATAGTTTTTTTCCTAATCTGTTTCAAGATTTAAGTTCAAGTATTGTCTAAGCTACATTTAAAAAAAGGAAAACAATGGAATTTCCAATGACCCTGCAGCTTCTAATCTTAAGACCCTGAACATGATAAATATACTAGCTCGCCTATCAGCATCTGGGGACGTGATCAGACCAAACGCCTGATGTCATCTGTTGATAATAACTTTTTAATCACATATACAAATGCATATAAGTGATATACAGGGTGGAAGAGGCAGCGCTTCTTTTATTGAAACTGCATATAGGATAATATATTTAAAACCCACACCTAAGAAATTAATCAAGGTACCTCAACAGTTTGGACGTAGGAATTTTTTTTCATTTCACGATTTTTATCCATACCTGTATTTCGTGTGACGCACACATACGTGTGCGACGTTTCCGATTTCACAGGTAAGTGTGTGCGTGCCTATGTTATACTTTACAAATGGCGTTTTATTTTAAAACGATAATTTTATTATTTATTTTGTTTGAAAAAATAACTTTTTCATTTTTGGGAATTATTTTTTTTCCGAATTATATTAGGCTTTTATAGAGTAGTTAAAACTGTGGTTTCATTTAAAGTGGCGCTGACAATTCCATCCTGTATAATCAAGTATGCTCTTTCTTTGTTTATTTAGATTTTTGTATACAACTTTGAAAACGACATGTTTCCATAATTATAAAACTTCCTTTGTTTTGATTATTTATTACACAACAAAATCAATAAAAAAATTTTAAGTGAGAAAATCTTGTTACGGATTCCTGATGATTTGACGATGCGGAAGTTACCACGCTTGCATCGGTGCCAGAGCGAGAATATAAAAATAGTAAATATTTTATTTACTCGTATGTGAATTTAACCCACAACCTGCTACTCTCTTGTGCCTCTGCGCCATGTCATGGCCTCAACCATTGTTATATATGTTTTATGATTGTTATATATTTTATTAACAAAAAAAAATACTATTGTTATTCTATGACCCACAGTGTGATGAAAATTATTGAAAACGTGTCGTGAATATATAGAAAAAGTATAGGTATATAAAAGCTTAGACAATATATAGTAGATCAAAGTGACAAGACTTAGTGTCTTTACCTATTTGACAAAGAAATCAAATGACAGCTGACGGCCTGACGGCCTGACGGGCGAATGGTCTATGTCCGGTCTGGACAAAAAATAATTTTAATTTCATGTTTTAATGTATTTCTTAAAATCAAAGGGACAGAATGGATTATTAGAAAAATAAAAGAGTAATAAATCATTTTTGAAAAACGTTTAATAATTTTAACTAACTAAAGTTAATTTTAAATCAAAATTGACCGTCGTGGCGCAGGGGTGCAAGTGTACGACAAGCGCTACAGTTATGAGTTCGAGTCCTCCTACTCGGAGGAATAAAATGTTTCATATTTTCATTTCTACGCTGTAGTAAAGAGGCTTTATTACGAAATGGAGTGTAGTACTACTCCTGGGCACTAGGTTTCCATAGGTGTACAGATTCCTTCTGCCTACCTGCTATGTGTGCCGTGAAGCTTAAAGAAAAAAATATATTTGCTTATTATGATTAGAAACTAGCATAAAATAATAATAATAATAAGTATCGACTTGATGGCTTCGTTATATAACCAGCGACCTTAGATTTTACCTGTAAACAAAAAACAATTAAATTAAAAAGGCATCATATTCTACCCTTATAGCGGATTAGACAGAAATCGTATTTGGCGTTAATCAATCCATACTAATTTAATAAAGCTGAAGAGATTGCCCGCTTTAACACGCTAACCTCTGGAATAGTTTAATATAATAATGATGTCATCTGAGAGACGAATGCCACCTACTCTACTCTACCCGTGACCACGGACTACTGCTAAGTGTTCGAAACGTCGGGTTTTTAAAAAATATATAGTAGATACTAATACTAAATATACACGATCAATCCGGCTAAACAGTTTGTTTCATTTAAAATGTGTAATAATCGTGAAAATCAAAGATCTTACTAAGTTCTTCATTTAAAGAGATGTCAAAGATACAAAATCTTGGCTGACGACGTCTCGTATTTTACACTGGTATTGTAGTACTTACTGCCGTAACTAGTTACCGATGCTGATGTAATATAGCCCTTCTTAATAAATGGATTACCAAATCCAAATCAAATCAAAGGACCCATTAGTTTCTGAGATGAGCACTTTCAACAAAACAAACTCTTCAACTGTATAGTATTAGAAGTATAGATAGTATAGATTGATATGGAGCCAATGTAGTTTATTTTTCGCTAAATTTAAAGTCAGTAGGTGTTAAGTAACGAAATCCAATGAGGACCTTATAATATGCAGCACCATAGCCATTCTCTTTTCAACTCGGCTAATTTATATTAAAAATAAATTACTTAAGGGATCATCATCAGCAGACAGGCTTTCGGGTGACATTTCACAAATAAACGGTCCTCTCTTATGGCACCATACGTCGTCCAAGCGCCCATTTCTGAACATTCCTCCACAATACTCTCCTGGCGGTCCGTCATCAGGTTGACCTTCAGCCCAGAGGTCGAAACCAGCTTCTACTAATGATTGTCCTAAAAAAATGTTTTACGTTAATTCTTTGTTTAAAAAAATGAATAAAGTTTAAAAGATACGAATAAACCGATCAAGTGCGAGTCGGATTCGCTTTGTAGGTTGCGCGGTTGTCGGTCAACAAGAAGTATAACTTAGATAAAATCCCAAAGTTAACTAAGTTTGCATGAGAGAGCAAGGCCGTAGGCACTCATTTGAAATTAGTTGTTTTTATACAATATAGTTGTTATAGATAAGTTTGCGAGCGTATGCACTCATTTCGTATGAAATTTATAGTAAATATATGATTGTAATGGTTTTTTATATGAAATATCTATAAATTTTCAGTTTTTAGATTTTTTCTTTTTTTTGTATAGAAATTTCTTGCATCGTGCCAAATTTTATAACTGTAGATCCACGGGAAATACCAGAAATGAAGTATTTAAATACGCGGTTCATTTTTTACAAAATGCAGTAAAAACGATGTATCATTACTAACCATGTATAGTTGTCCAAACACCCCTTTCCCCCCAATCGTGGAAGCCAATGTGGACGATCTCCTTCATAATAGATTCCAGGTTCGAACGCAAGCTATCTTGAGGATGCTTAGCAAATATTCCCTTCAAGACATTAGCTTCACTGTCGCTATTAATGACCGCTAGGTGGCCTCCTTCAGCTGCACACGTCATGTACGCTCGTGTCCAATTCCTGGCGACTCGGTGGAACTTGTAGCAGCTACCTGTCGCTGGTTCTAGGACATATTCTGTGGAACGAAATAAAAGTACCTTTTACTTATATATCTTTAGACTCCTAAGGAGAGCCCGCCCCTTTCGCGAACAAAACTTTGAACTGCTTTAATCTTATTATTGTTAAAAATAGAGGAAGATATAAGAGAGCAGAAAGGAGCAAGATATAAGACTGGAAAATCATGTGATCCAAGTTACATTGTTAAACAATGAATCGAATACCTAAAATGCTGCTTTCGTAATACGAAATCGTGGTAAAGCCGAGACTGATCGTAAACTGTTGAGCGACGGTTGTTGGTTCGATTACCTCTCAGGGGAATGAATGCAAACATTAAACACCAAACTAGTTACAAAATAACAAACCTTTGTCAATAGTTCCACATCCAGTTAAAGACATAAATTTAGTTCTCTTCTTGTAACAAATATACGGATGCACATCATTGCAGTTTATATCCGCTATAGTACCGTTGGCCACGTACAGGATACAATCTTCATCATTGTTCTTATTGTCTGGTTCCATTGGCATCCAATCTATTGGCATCTTGCCTAACGGTACACCTGTATAGTAAGACAAAAATAGATTTCTTCATTTATTCCACTTAATATAACAAAGGCAATATCAGAGACGGCACCTCTATAAAAATATATTTATTGTAATGTAGAGAATAGAGAATAGTAATTATTATTTTTGGAATGCCACTAATATTGTCCATCTGTAAGTGTAAGTAATACTAATTTTCGTAAGTGTTTTTTTTTTATTTTAATGTATTTAATATTACTAAATGTTAATTTCAGTATACACTTGTAAATTTAAGTATGTCGACTTTATAAGTTCTACTTCCCGTTGACCTATACTTTTGAAATTAGTACGGGACGGGCGCATCCTACTAACACTTGACCGGTTGTTTTATATTTATGTTCAACTATAATTACGCCTGTAGTTGTGATACTCTATGTAAAATATTCTTCAAATGTTATATTTTTTAAATAATTATTTGATTTTTTTTATTATATGTCATACTGTATGTAACGGTGGCCTACATAATAAATAAAAAATAAAAACTATATGATTACTGCTTCTTATTTAGTTAAACGTGACAAAAATGTGACATACCTTCAACGGAGAAAAAGTCGCCCTTAGAGAAAGTAGCATGAATCCCAGAGTATATTCCGCTCCAAGACACTCTTTTGATCTTCATTTCTTTTCTCATGGCCGACTCTATCGCAGTATTTATTGGTGATGCTAGAATAGAACCTGGCGAGCAAGATAGGAAATTTAAAGTACTTGGTTCTAATCACTGAGTTCTTCCGCCTAATTTCCGGGATATTGCGTGTTAAATGGCGGAACTCAACGCTTTGTCTACGAGAACGGAAAAATTAAAATAATTAAATTATAATAATTCCCATCAACATAAATCATTTGAGGCCAGGCGTGGCGCAGTGACAGAAACGTGGAACTATAATCGCGACTAGTTGTGGGTTTGGTTTCCACTTGAGGAAATTAAATATTTTCATTTTTTTCACTTTGGTGATTGCGGTGTCTAGTTCTGCCACTCAATACGCAATGCCTCCAGAATTTGGCGAAAAATAGAGAACGGAGTGTCTTAACACTAGGCTCCCCCTGCCTTCTATGCTGTGCTCGGGATTCAGCATTAACCTGATTTATATGTTTTATTTACAGCTTAACTTGTAGTGATTTCAAGATGCCTGGGTTTCGAGTCCTGCTATGCTTAAGCTTTTTACACTATTCTAAATATTTTTATCCTTGTGTGAAAATAAAATAATTGTTACCTTCTAGGTGGCATCTTAGCCAAGCATCCTGGAAAGTTGCTGGCACTCTGTGTAGTTTCAACCACCCGAACACCTCAGGATGATAATTGTAGTCATATCTGATGAAATTTCCATCTGAAACATATAAAAAAACTCTCCTCAACGCACAGATATAGCTAGGGGACTTAGAAATTTGAAAACTAGGGAGTATAAGGGACGAAACTACGAGAAATTTTCACGAAATCTCTACGGAAACGGGGAAAATTAGAATTATCCATTTTCCGTTTTAAGGTAGACAGACGTAAACAAAGTTAGGGATAAGTCCCTAACTTTGTTTACGTCTGTCTACCTTACAAGTACAAGCTCTAAAATGAATTGGTTATTTTGTACCACCTCACCAAATGTTCGAGTACAAGCTGGAAGTACACTAAATTATCCTATCCTATATCTTATAAAACAAAGTCGCTTTTCGTGTCTGTCTGTTGTTTCTAACTCTTCTTCTTCTAAATCACCCAACGGATTTTTATGCGGTTTTCACCATTAGGTCGAGTATTTTTCATAGAAGGTTTATATATAGTTTATTATTTGTACATTCTTATGTAAATAAACATAAATACGATAAATGTGTATAAAGTCCTACCCGTTGAGACTACGTTAAACGAAGATAAAATTTGCTTTTTACACCATTTCGAAATTGCGAATAGTTTTAGAGAAAAACGCATTTAATTGTTAACACATCATGCCGTGGACACATCAGCGGTATGTTACTCCAGTTTCACTTATCCCTTACTCTCAGCATAAATAATAAGTATATTAGTTACGTTGGCCATTTAATGTAGATCAAAACTGTCTTTTGCTGTTTTTCATTTTAATTAGTACTTTAGAAGTTGTTACAATATCAAAAGATCCTTACTGCGAAACGGCTCGCAACTCGCCATGCGTCCGCCACGCCCGCCTGCCTTACACGCATCGGTGGTTCAGTGGTAGAATGCTCGCCTGCCACGCGGGCGGCCCGGGTTCGATTCCCGGCCAATGCATTCTATTTAATTTTCCTCACAGGCAGCCACGTAGTGCTAGCTTTTCACCAGGGACAGAATACCCTCTTCAGCATTAACCACAAGCTCGAAAAAAAAACCCACCTGCCTCTATAGCAAAGAAGATTTAGATGCGTTTGCACGTATTGGATAATTGGAGTTGAATGTATTATTTCAGCGCGATATATTTGGTTTCATATTTTTTGTAGTAGTTATTAGTAGGTAGGTTTTTGTTTATGTTTTCTTCCGTTTATAAATAGTCATTTAACTATCTAAAAATAGTCATTTAAATATATTTTGAATTGAATTCTTGATATATGGCGTTTCGAGCGTGCCAGTTGAGCACAATTCATTTCGCCAATGTACGTGACATTGGCTTAAATATATTTTAATAAGTACTTGAAAAGATTAGTAGCACAGATTTAAAATTACGGTACCTACTAAAAAATCCTTGCTGTGTAAAACAATTGGAAAATCCTTATTGAAATTACGAAAATGCAGGTTGCATAAGGGTTTAATTAATTTTCACATTATGTTAAGTGCTTTGCAAACATACATTATATGAATAATCCAGTAGTAAAAGCGGGCGAAGCCGCAAGAGGGTCGCTAGTATATATATATAATAATGTATGTACGTAAAAAAGTCAAGTGAAATTTAGAGATTAAATTTTATCCTGAGTGAACACAGAACTCGGCACCTATAGATTTGTCATTATTTTGTCAATGAAGTCGAGAACGACGTCTTATTTAATATTCTACTTGGCTCTCTACATTTACACAAAAAAAAATTGGCAAACAGTCTATTTTAAAGCATTATCCACATTTAGGTTAATAATAGAGGAAAGAACTATGACACGTTGCAAGTCCAATGTAACTGACCGCAGGAAAAGTGAGTTATACAATCACCTACAATCACAATACAATAACCTACAATCTTCCAACACAAATGGACTTTCCAACTCAAAGAAAAATGAAAACAGTAGTTCCTGAGATTAATGCATTTAACCAAACAAACTCTTTATTTTTATATATTTGTATAGTTAAAAAATAACCTCACCTACTAAAGCACAAAGCGACACTACGAATAATATTAAAAACATATTAATATGTTACTTCTGCAAGATCTTAAACGCGTTTGAGACATAAGTAGGTTGTATAAGGAAAAATATTTGTTTTTTTCTGGTCTCGTAGGTACATGACTCAAAACCAAAGATTTGCGCATATTATTAAGTTCGTAACAATCTTGAGGCCTGAGGCCAATCACGGCGCAGGGGCACAAGTGTGTGTGACTGTAAACGCGACTGGTTTTAGTTCCATCCCCACTCGAAAAAGTGAAATATTTCCTTACTTATTTATATTTTCATTTCTTCGCTCTGGTTGCAAAGGGCAGCGTTAAGTTCCGCACACGCAATGTCTCCTTATATCAGCGAAAAGCGGAGAACGGAGTATCTTAACACTAGGTTCCCTCTGTCTACAAAAATTTTTTACGTTTCGGCCTTGAGACCATTAGGGCGCAGTGGGACGTATTTTGTAAAGACGATGGTATTGGATTCAATCACCTCTTGGGGGAATAATTTTTTTCGCTTCCCCTCTCTAGTGAGACAAAGTGTAGCGTAGTCTTAGTCAGTAGTTTGTTACGGAAAATCTTAACTCTACAGTACTGCCTACTTTGTACGTACCTAAGATACTTTAAGTGGAGTGCAAGGCTTAATCTTTAAATGTATGTAAAGTATTTTAATGCGATTATCACTTATAGATTGATATAGATTAACAATCGCACGCACGAGGGCACGACGACCTAAACATTATTATACTTAAATATACTATAAGATATCTCTACATATGTTAATGTAAACGTGACTTTACCATGTAAAACAAGTTATGGTAACTTAATGACCAATCAACAAAAGTAAATTTAATTAAAACTTATTTCTCGTTAGTCTGGAAAAACAAGTTTTAAGAAACTTGTAACTTGAAAAAATAAATTGTGATCCACCGTTTAGGTGCTATGTTGCCAATTCTGCCACTTAGCCCGCAATGCCTCCAGCATTAGGCGGAAAGAAGGAAACGGAAGTGTATCAATAGGACTGGTGTGGCTTAAAACTCGAACTCGGACCCACAACCGTCGCGTTGACAGTTAGACGCTGTGCTGGTCCGCTGCGCCACGACGGACTTAACTCATTTTCTAATTATATATTTCTAGCTGATGCATTATTATTCCTTTTATCATATTTATTGTTTGTATATTTTCCTTATAAATAAATTATTTATGCATAATATAGGTAGGTACCTAACATTTACATATTTATGGACTAACGCAGCCGGATTGACTGAATCATCCTCTAAACGTAATTTACTAAAGCTCTACCCTAGATGCCTCTCATTAGATGAAACATTTATGGTTCCGTACCCCAAGAGAAGAAACGAAACCCTTGTAATATGACTTTGATGTTCATCTGTTTGTTTGCTTTTCTAGATTGATGCAATTAAAAGATAAATTTTCGTTTTGTTTGTTTTGTAAAAGGTCGCATAACCAATACCTATAAAATACTTAATATTACTAAAAAAATAGGATACATTTTAATTTACAAAAAATCATTGCAGGTTTCATATCTCCTGTCTCGAGGCCTCTGCCTACCCTTCTTTATACGGGATACATGAAATTTACAAAATACTTATATTGAATGATGGGGGGACTCCGACCTCCTAAAAAGCCCAGTCATTTTGCCAAATACCCCTTATATTACGGTTATTTTATGTACTGGCCTCACTTGTCTCCATTATATTCCACGTTTTCCTTTCGTTGACAAAATAGGTCAGGCATCAGGCATCAGGTTGTGGCTTCGATTCCCGCTCGAGAAAATGAAATATTTAATATTTTCATTTCCTCTCTCTAATAAGCAGGCAAAGCGAGGCGATGCGTAGCCCCCCTTAACACAGGATGACGCCAGAATTCGGCGGAAAGTGGGGTGTTTACAAGTTATTGGGTGTCTTAACACCAGCTCCCCAGGTTCCTTCTAGCTACCCTGCTATGGATACAATGTGAAACTAAAGAAAATATATAGTAAAAAAAAAACAAAACGGAAAGCTACGAACAGTCGTTAGTGGCTTACGAGTATAAATTGAGTGTACATTACTTTATCTCTGTTAATACCAACCTCACATTGTCGGCACTAATTGTAGTGATTAAGCATCGAACCTACACTCCTTTGTGTGGTTTATATTGTCCAATTTCGTCAAAACAATAGGCAGAAATGTATTGTTAAAGCCTCCAGTGGAGTTTAACATTAGTTAAATGATATGATATAACGGAGTGTTTTAACATTATGATCTACTTATCCTGTTAGCTATATGCGGAGAATGTGTGAACAAAAAAAACAATAAATACATATAAAAACGAGATTCTCGCTTTATCCCGCATACCATGGTAGGCAGAGAGAATTTAGAGTAAGGAAACTCTTCTCCTCACTTTACAGATTCATATTAAAAAGTAATTTCCCTCTGTTTATCAAATATTTATTTGTCCACTCCTTTAAAATTAGATTTGAACTAGTGTTCAGAAAAGAATTCCACTCAGTCATTTTATTAGTGCTAAGACAATGGGTCAGGTCGTGTTAACTGACCCGTCTTTTATACTCCGATGCTCCTCCAAAGGATATCTTAATGCACGGCATTTGAATTAAATTCTTTAGATAAATTGTTAATTAACTCCATAGTGGCTTAGTTGGTGACAACTAAACACACGATACTTATTGATTCGATTTCCTGTAGTAGATAATTATATTTAAGTATTTTTTTTTATATCCGTTAAGGCCGTCGTGGCGAATCGATGGCGATCGTAATTGCGATGTTTTGATTTCCAATTAGGGGAAATAATTATTTTTATGTTTCCGCTCTGGTAACAAGATGAAACGCGGCGTTAAGATCCGTCAGTCAACACGGTGTTTAGTGTGAGGGTTGTTTGGTGAGACAAGACGCTGCGTTGATATCCGCCACTTAACACTCAACATGACTAACGTGGATGGAAAATATGTGTCTTGCTTAGTTCTTACTGCCGTGTCGTTTAAGGAAATTGGTAAACCATGCTAATATAATAGTTTACTATTGTTAAAAATAAAATAGCTTCAATTTTAATCACGCAATTCATTTGTATCACGCACATAGCAGGGTAGGTAGAGGGAACCTAGGAGCCTAGTTACTGTAAACACGATGATTGTGGGTTAGATGCCGACTCGTTGGAGTGCTTAGATTTTAATTAAAAAGACACGGTGTTGAGTGTCGTCACTCTCTCCCTACACCACCACGGACTCAATTTAATTGAAAATCTTAAATGATTATAAGAAATATATATTTCAAATGACAATTCTAGCCACAAAGTTAATATTTAGGATACAAGTTAACACCTAGCGAGTGTATGACTCATTCCACTCGACTGGGCCAAGTTAAGGGTTAAAAGATCCATTCCAACGTCTATAAATCATGTCAGATAGTGTAAAGCCACTTTAAGCTCCATTGAAGGAAAATTCAAAGTGTACACTATTAAGGGTTAGTTCATATATATTTTTCGTATGTTAAAAGAGACTGAGTCGAGGCCAGTCGTGGCATAGGGTCACAAGCGTGTGATCTCTTGTTCTCATTTGAGGAAATGGAATAGTTAATATTTTTATTTCCTCGCTTCTCAACATGCAATGCTTCCAGAATTCAGCAAAACGTAGGAAACGGGAGTGTCTTAATGTGAACTGTTTCCCAGGTTCCCTCTGCCTACTCTCTGTGAGGGATACAGCGTGAAATATAAAAAACTCTGTTGTCGAGACAAACCGTGCTATTGTATTCCGCCACTCAATTCTCAATGCTTTCAGAATTCGGCAGAAAGTGGGGAACAGAGTGTCTTAACACTAGGTTTCTTCAGCATACCATGCCGTGTGCAGTATACAGCATGAAGCTGAAATAAATTATATCCAATGAAATGCAGATGAAAGGATTTAATAATGCTACCCAAAATTAACTTTTATATTAAATTTCTGATTGGAGCGTACTCGTGTATATCTACGTATTTTACGTACAAATTGAAATATATTTTGTTTGTAAGCATTTTTGTGTTCATTTCATTGGAACTTCTGTAATTGTGATCGTTGAACGGTTTCTAAATGAAATACGCTTTTTTAATTTCCCAGTTCCAAAGTCTAAAGCACTATTGATAATGTATTGGTAATTCTGAAATGCGTTCCAAAGTTTTTATTGTTATAGGAGTGTCTATCATGGAATTGCAAAGTACCTAATTATAGATCATACTTGATTTACTTCGCTTATATTCATGCGGAAAATAACTTGAAACTAAAAAGAGAAAATCATTTCAGAAAAACAATTACTACCCTAGGATATTAATCATATCTTCGAGATGATCGCTAAAAGAAGAAATTGTGCTGGAATATTGCCCATTTACCCAAGGAAAGATGTGAAAAAAATAGAAAACTTATACTTGAAAATGCAACCAAAATATTTGCGTGGCAGTGATGAAGACAGGAATCAATCCTAAAACCAGCTCTATAAAAAAAGTACCACCCACGTGGAGCATGGCACGTCACATCAATAGTCAATAACCTCTATTAAATGATGTGCAATGCGAGCACAGTACTCTAGTATGAGTAATATTGTAAAAGCTCATGCATACCATATATCTGATAAATGCGTTGCATTTGTTTCTGGAAACATACGTTTTGTATTTGAATTTTACCTTTTACCGACGCTTTTAACACGCTTTTATTAGGATTTTTTTTGCTTCACTGGTATTACGCACACAGCAGGGTAGGCAGAGAGTTTTCATTTGGGAAGTGTCATGTAAACTCATCCTTCATACGTTCCCCCATTCCATACAATCACCCATTCATATACACGCATTGAATAGCGTTCTTGGTCGAACATAATTTCGAGCGCACCACGTCTTTAATACCAGAGCTAGCGGTGAGATTTGACGTGTTTGTAGCTCGTCCATTGAATACGGCTATGAGCCTCTAAAATATTTATTTACATTAAAGGATACACCTTACCTTACAGGCGTGACGAGAACGAGATTCAAATTGCCCTAAGTGTACAAGTTTTATATTTATAAAAATGCGTAAAAAAGTGTAGAATAACACTTTAAAAATGTAAAAACCTTTCTTTATGTATCCTTTTACCCTCCCGTATGTTTCGAATGCCATACACAATCTAGCAAATTGTTATTCGACGCAGAGCTGATGTATCGGCGATGCTGTAGAAACGCAAATCTAAATTCATAGTGGAGTTGAAACTTATATTGCATATATTCATAATAAAATTCACTTCTTTTTTCATTTCCAATCATGTTTTAAAACGTTTATTTAAATACACGCTTTTCTACACCAAATTTAACAAGTACCTATTATAGAATGTACTCGAAGCTATTAATTGTATGAGCCTAAACCCGGTCACATCAGCTCATTGGTACCAGAATGATGTATTGTCATCCAAGCTACACACAACTGTCAACTTCAATGACGATACAATTATTACAAGTGGTTCAAATTCAGATTCTTACATTTTATTACACAGTTACATAGTTTGTTACACCTCGACCTAATCAAGGGCTGTGTACTATTTTTATATCACAAAAATGAACAGAAACCAGAGAGCGGAAAGATTTATCACAACTTTGCTCATACCAACTCATGTTATCGTACCTCGTGTACGTGAAAATTATATATAGATTCACCGTATCCCGCATATAACAGGATAGGTACCTCTCGATGGATGAGGGAACCTAGAGTCAAGGCACTCTATTCCACACCAATTTTTTCGAAACATTGCGAACCGAATGGCGGAACTCAACGCCCAGCTTTGTCTTGTTAGCTTAGTGAGGAAAGAAGATTGATTAATTTTGTCTTACCTTTTTACCTTTGCATCGCCTACGCCATGACATAGTGACGCACGAAGAAAATTACATAAAGCGGGAAAATAAATATTTTATTTGACCAAAACTTCATCTCTATACGTTTTTCCCTAAACAGTGTATTGGTGAATTTGCAATACAAATTACAGGCCTCTGGGCCCCCGAGTTATAAATCTTGAAAGATGAAAAAACTTCGGCCGATACAAAATTACTTTGGAAATTGTAATTCTGTCATCGTGCTTGTTTAATTAACTTCTTTTTTTGTCTTTTACCTATTTTTTATATTTTGAGTACACAAATCTAAAGTATTTATGTTTTTTCGGTCTTTTCTTGCTTTTTCCCTCTGCTAAGACTAACTTCAGTATTTACTTATTTAGGTCTGTAAATTAAAGGAATGAAATATAGGTAAATATTTCTTTGCTCTGGGGACAAGCACAGCACAGGCACACATTAATACTTCCAAAACTCGGAGAAAAAGAAGGAAAGACAGTGTCTTAATGGAAGTAGAGTGACTAACACTAGGTTCCCAGGTTCCCCCAGCCTACCCTGCTGTGTGCAAGATACAGCGTGAAGCTACTAAAAAAAAAGAAACAGATAAAAATTAACACAAACCATGTGTGAATACAAAATCACGTATTTACCAGACCGTATTATATAGTACAGAGAGGAAAATTTGGTGGAATTAACACATTTTATACATATGTATATATGTACGTTTGTTACATATTTGTACTAAATTAAATGTATAAAATATAATGTTTTCACGTCCGCGTCAGATCCTCGAAAATATCCAAACAAAATTACTCTCCTCGCTCCGGGAGCTCCGGGGATTTACAAAGGTAGCTGGGGTCGCCGACGAAACCTTCCTAATGTGTGAAATGTAGGCTTGTGATACATCACATTATATTGTATATCTCGGATCATTTGTAACTCTTTCCATTGTTTTATAGCTATGGTGAATTAGTCCAATAAAAAAAGCGAGAGAAAGAGAATCACGGCAATTGATTTTAAAATTCCATTCCATTAAATTAAAACTATGTGGTTTATCTGTCAACCAAATGCAAACAAATATATCTACAAATATAAATAAAACAAAACTTGAAAGTGTTTCATCTATATGTGAGATATATAGCATCAAACAAAAAAATAACAATTTTTTAGTCCACAAAATATTGTCTATTACGATATAAAAAGTTAACAATATTTTATTCAATAAATGAAAGATTATATCTTTCCTCAACACATCTGCCTTCAGTGTGACCATATCCTTATATACAAAATGTTGAAAATCACAACCCAACAAATTTCATGACTTTACATATTGATGTGAAGTTCCAGAGATCCAAGCGAGGAGGGGGGAGGAGTTGAACTTTGTTATTTCAGTAAAAGAACCCTTTGAGGAATACGGTAGAATGGTTTAGAGACACTGTTTTTTTGTCTAAAACGGTATTTTGTTTCTGAAATGAAGCTTTTCACTGAAATTAAAAGATATTTTATTATTTTAGTGTCACCAGGGTAAAGGGACCCTGTGAACCTAATGTTAAGACACTCCGTTACCGTTATTCTGTAACTCCGTTACGTAAGATATAAAGATATTCCTGTCCGTTAAGTGGCAGAGAATAGAACAGTATTTATTGCACTTTACCCCTTGTTTTCATACAAATAGGGTGCGCATATTACATTATTGCGTGCTTTCTCCGCCTTATGGTAAAAGCTTAGAGTAGAGTAAGGTAGATTTTTGTTTGTTTTCTTGAGTTGATGGGATTCCCGATTTCTGGATTCGATCTGACTGACTGACTAAGTAACTAACATCGTTAGATATACAGCACAAAGCTAAAAAAGATCACTAAATTCCCATTGACCATTAATTACTATTCCATCACTGTGTCAGAACTAACTATATTAAAAGATAACAAACTAATTCGATTACTCAAAATCATCTATTAAATATCAATATTATCAAAAGCCCCAAAATGGTTATTAAAATTTGTTTACTCACTAACTTCCGAAGCTTTAAACTTTAAAGTTAATATAAATTTCGTTTAAAACGAGACCGAACAATTACAACATGGTGTAATTTGGTTCAGTTACTCGACTTTGATTGATGTTCGTTGAAATTAAATGTATTTGTTTTTACAATGTTTGTACTCTGGTGTGTTAATTGGTATTTAAATATGAAATTATCAAGTTCCCTTTATTAAGTTTTTCCATGTATCCCGCATACAGCAAACAAGGCAGAGGGAACCTAGTGTTAAGACACTTCATTTCCCAATTTCCGTCCAAATTATGATGCGTTGAGTGTTGATCTTATGTACCAGAACGATAAAACGAAAATAATTTAAGGTATAATCATCCGCTGGATGCGGGAAGTGCAGGACCAAACGTCGTGAAAATCATTAGGGGAGGCCTATGCTGTGTGCTAAATGCTAGGATGGTTATTAGTGCGGATCGAGCCCATTAAAACCATCACGTTTACTTTAAGCATGGTCCCACTATACAGAGATGGTGCCGTAAACATATATTTATTAAAGTTTCTGCTACATTTGATGTAATCATTAGCGTGTTGTTTCCCTAAACCAACCAATTAGCGCAATTATAATAATATTGTGGTAACTTTAAAGGAATCGTTTATTTACTTTGTGCCCACAATATATATCGTAATATATCCTATAAATAGATAATAGACTTGGTAATATTTGTAGTTTAATTACTTTTATAGATGAAATACCCTTGTACTTCATCTGAACAAGTAATTAAATCTAAAACAGATGGACAATAAAAAATATATTTTTTAATTTTAGAGTAGGCAAACTGAACTTAATCCTAAGATATTTATGCAGATTACTAATGACAACACAAGCAATGACATCTCTATAGATACTTGTATATAGGATGGTATAGAGCTCCGTAAACGTAGTCAAAACTATAATACAAAATTCTTTATTTATCCGTATCCGTATCCAGATCCGTAACATCCGTATAAGATTGAAATTCTATGTTTCAAGACATTTTAACAAGAATATTTGCAACTTACAAATCAATAATCAATTTCATATAATCGAGTAACTTATTACATAGACCTTAAATGATTTGAAACTATCTATTACGGGAGGACCTACTGTTTAATCGTCCTGAGTAAATGTTGACAAAATTAAAGGGGCGAGGTCGTATGGCCGAGTAGAGTTACGACGACTTCGGACATTGGCTCAATGTTTTCACTCGAGACTTATATCTATACTCATATTATGAAGCTGAATAGATTGGAAAAATATTTTTGTTTTGAATAGTCGTAGATTTTTTATCTTTTTGTTTAGTCTATTTTTTTGAGGAAGGTTGGAATATATCATGTGTTATATTTAACTTTGGATGTGACTCACAATCATTGCACTGGCTAAATATGCATACGTATAATGTTTAAAGAGCTTTTCCACACTTCGGCAAGAAAAATACTGTTTTAAAAAAACGGTTAAACGTCTTGAAACCCGCGTGTTTTGGTTGCGTGAATATCAGAGCGAAGAAATGAAAATATAAATAATTATTTCATTTCTTCGAACCCACAGCCAGTCGCGTTTCCAGTCATTATTATCATTGTAAAGAGATTTCCATATGTCTATGTATATATCTATGTCTGTTACAGCCATACAATAACTTCAATAGACAGCAAAATTCCTTAATTAATCAAATCCACCACCTAAGCATCATTAAGATATTCTCGCGCTTTAAAGACTATCATTAATTAATGATAATTGTTCAAAGCTTTCACTAATTAAGCCGAGATCCTTTATGATGATATATTATTTATATTGACTAACAAATAATTCGTAAGGAAACAAAAAATGCGAGTAGCTCTTATTTGACTCAGTTTATTGGTTGAATTCAAAAAAAACTTTTTTTTAAGTTTCAGAATACATAGAAGCGAATTAAAATTATGATTAATATTTTAATTTCGTCGCTCTGATAACGAGGCACATTGTATTGAGTTTCACCACTCAGCACGCAATGTCACCAGATATCGGCAAAAAGTAGGAAACGAAGGCGTCTTAATGGGAACGAAATGTCTTAACACTAAGTTCCCAGGTTTCCTCTGTCTTTATTAGAGCTCCCCTATACTGCCCAAGGAACATGATGTATCAGCTTTTTACCTCGCGTGACGGTTAAGCGTTTTCTATCAGTCACTCAGTAACTCCAACAACTCAGTAGGTACTTACTAGTAAAGTAATAATCACTTTTATGCTCCCAAATTTCACTAGCACCCTCATCTAATTAGGGGAGATATCTCGTGTTTTGCGTCATTTGTTAAACTTATCTCGGTAAATGAAGACGACTTGGTACCAATACAAATTACCTTACTTGGGTCACAATTTGCATTTCCCTTTGAATGTTTCATGTGATGAATGCTCTAATACATACATACATTGTGAATATTAATAGTCATTTTAAAGATAATCATTTGCAATATATACCAAAGTGCCATGACACTATGTTCTCTTTGCCTACCAAATATTTATTTTGTGTGTTAATATCTCTCACTCGTATTGATCACGAGGTAAAGCGCGGTGTTGAGTTCCACCACTTAACATAATGCACTCAGAATTAAATGGAAAGTGGGGAACAGAATATTTTAATGAAAACGAAGTTTGTTAACATTAGGTTCCCAGGTTTCCTCTGTCTATCCTACTATATGATATGATAATTAATAATCCTTTGACAATAAACCGTAAAATCAGTTACAAGGGGCAATATTTAACATATTTAACTATTGATATATAAAATCTGGCCAGCTTACCCTCATCGTGCGGTTACGTGATGTAGACAGTTGACTGACACTGCGAGGGTTCTGATACTCTTTATCACATTTACATATTACTATGATGTTCAGAGCTGACGTAGAACACTTGGGAAATTGCCACTTGGTTAATAATGTTACTTAATTTTTAAGGTATGATGGTTGTGTAAGGTTTAAATTTAGGTGACCGTGGTACAGTGGAACACCGTCTATAAACTCGTTGGTGTTTCGACTCTCTGTCTTACCTGATTTGTAGAAATAGATGTGAATATGCTGCATTTCTCTTCTCTATTTATAAGAAAACACGATGTTAAGTCAAATTTAAGACAATATAAGTACAAAGGGTGAGAAGTAGAAACGGAGTCTTTAACACTAAATCCTCATGCCACTTATATCATCAGCAGTGGAACAAATCATAAAGTTGAAAAAAGTTTTCGTAAATTCAAAGAAAAGCATGAGGACTCTTAAGTGGTTGATGACAGTGGACGAGGCAGAAGAGGTATGCAGAGATGCTGGCTAATCTAATGGCTCTCACAGAGATGTTCAATAACGCAAAGTCGATGCAATGCATACGAAAATAATATTAAACCTAGCAAATGGAAAGTTTCATCATAAATTTCAGCATTATTTGAGCAATGACTTGAAAGATTTAGCATCATAATATGGTTTGTATTTGGACATGGAAAGCTATAAAGATTCAACATAACTTGAAGATTAGAAGAGTATTTTAGATAAATTATTTATAAAGGAATATTATTTATATATATTTATTGGTTTTTATTAGTTTCACACTTTATCAAGCATATAGCAGGATGAGCAGAGGGAACCCAGACCTAGTGTTAAGACATTCCGATCCCATTAGGACATATACATTAAAAGTCCATGGCCATAAAGTATTGATAAGGAATCGCATGTAAAGTCCTCAGGCACGTAGGTACGCGATATACGAGTAGGTTCGCATTGAACCGAACGGTCTTTACGACCTCGTAACGTAGGAGAAACTTGCAAATACGTATCCCTAACTGTAGTAGTAATATATTGAAATTTCCAATATTACTTATTTTATTTGTTTTAGCTTTAATTGAATTTCGTCAGATATTTAATTTTATATGTGATTTTTGAGTTAAGGCCAATCACAGCGCAGGGGAACTACCGTACGAATGTAAACGAAGCAGCATGTGAGTTTGATTCCCACTAGACGAAATGAAATGTTTATTATTTTAATATCCTCGTTCTGATAATGAGGCAAAGCTTGTCGTTGAGTTTCGCCGCCCAACGCGCTTTGCGTCCAGAATTCTCCTTGCCTTGAAGCACAGATTAGAATTTTTTTATACTTTACAAGATTCATACGAAACAATACAAAATCTGCAATGAGAAATACTTAAATACACTTTGTTGGAACTAACAAAGTGAACAGTGGTTCTGGCGGACGGAATAGAATTGCCAAGTAGTGGCAAATTAGCAAGACCATCTACAAACTAGAGGACGGAGCAGCTTGTTCATTTCAAATGTAATAATTCATTTTAAGATATTTAAACCAAATTGAAGTTATACAAGTTCGCTTAGTTATACAGTTGCACTGGGGCATAAAGTGTGACTGTAAATACGATTGGTTGTGAGTTCGATCCCCACTCGAGAAAATGAAATATTATCGCGCGGTTTTGAGTTCCGCCACTCAACATGCAAATGCTTTTTTAATTTCCGGTGAGGAACAGAGTGTCTTAACACTAGGTTCCCTCTGCCTACCCTGTATTGTGTGGGATACTGCGTAAGGCAAGAAAATCGTTGCGCGTGTATATATATTGATTAAAAGTATTCTATTCCTTATATCCTTATGTAATATTGGCTAAATAATTAATAAATAAGGAATGTGGCTGTTCTGCAGACAGATTCGTTTACTTCAGATGCACAGTAGACTGTAGTTACAATATTCATGAAATAGAGATGTATAATATTGAATAGGAACTGCTCCAGAAACTGCTCTAATATAGATACTATCCAATATGAGCTCTTAGCAGCTCTCTCTTTCAATCTTTTTGTTAAAGACTTATAATACAAATATATCATCCAAGACACTTATAGAAACAGAAAAAAATAGGATATAACAAAATAAAATAATGAAATATACGCGTCCGAAACGAAATCAAAAGTAAATATTGACAAAGGATCGAACAAGTCCCGTCAATTTCTAGCCTTAAGTAAATACATATAAATACGTTTCTTTGGAATAGAGCACGATTTTGGGCTGACTAGCTGTTACCTGTCGTTTCACTCGCATTTTTATATGGTTACAAAAGTGGACAGTAGTGGCGCAGGGGTACAAGCGTGCAATTGTAAACGCGAAAGGCTATAGATTCGATTCCCACGAACCAATAGCTGTTGCGTTTTCATTGAGACGAATTGACTGAAATGGACTGCCCAAATTTAATTTGATGTTGAATTTAGGAAAATCCTCCTTCTCTTAGTGCCCCCTTACTTCCTAATCTACCTGCAAACTAAATATACACTTTCAAGTCCAGTAGGTTCGTCTGTGCGTTGTGTGTCAGATTTGTAAAGTATGAAGATAAAATTAGTAACTTACAAGTAAACTTATGAAATTATGGCCAACAGTTTGAACTACGAAACAAATTTACAAGTGACGCCGGGTGCAACACACTAACTCGCCATGCTCCTGACGTCTAATTGAATTTCAAACTAATACAATATAAACGCACAGCCTGCTTGGAATTGCGAACTTGGCTTCCTTCTGAACTCTAATTACTTGTATGCAATATTCATTTCAGTATATTGAGGAGAATATTTTTTTTTAACTTTACGCTGTATTCTGCATACAATGTAGGCAAGTAAGCAAAGGAAACCTAGTGTTCAGACACTCCGTTCCCCACATTCCGATCGATGACCTGTATCATCTATATGTATATATATTTGATAATATACGTATAGGCCATAAGCTCTGATCTCCATTTGACATTACTAGTCCCCCCCGCCCCGCCCCGCCTCATTGGACACAGCGCTCGTTACAACGAATGTGCATACAAAATACGCTCCACTAATAACTAATTATAATTTAGTTATTATTATATATTAGTTATAGTTACAAGATAAAGCAGTACTTACATTTCACACAGCTAACAGATAGTCGTTAGTATTTCAAACTTAAACTTAACTAAACTAACGTAAGTAAACTTAAACTTTTGATTCGATGATACATATATCTGTTCACAAATAGTGTTTCGTCTAATATATTTAGAAGTCAACATACCTGTTGAAACTCACACATAGACCTGACGAGCAACTAGGGTTAGCTATATTTTACTTTTAAACGTACTTCGAAGGATAGTAATGACATAATTTCTAATTTCTTTAGGTAAAAAGAGAAAATCCAATTGTAGAAAAAACGTGAATATCATTTATTTTTTTCTTATTTCTTTATACCTACATATTTGCGAAAATCCTTTACGCGGCGCTGGCGAGACAGAGCTGTAAATTACCCTAGTGGTCTAATAAAGGTGATGGCGGCATTTGCATATCGTAAAAAGTAAACGAGTTATGTTGCCAGAGATTTATGTTTAGGACTCGTTTCTCTCCGGCAGGATTTTGGGAAGTTATGTTCTGTATTACTGTCATATATAATAGATTAGTTCGTTCAAATTGTATCTAAGTAGGTAGGTAAGTAAAGAAAGAACTGATATAATATATAGAACCTATAGATAAGACAATCTGTTCCCATTAACGCCCAATGTTAATAACCAATCCTAATCCAAAAATTGCAACCATAGATTGAAATAGACAGAGATGGAGGACGGCATGCAGGTTAGTGATTGGATAGACATGTCGGACAGTACGAGATAGACGTTAACTGGAGATAGGAGATACATTATTAATATTGGGCGTAAGACACTCCCAATCTTTGTTGAATTGTGTAGTTGTTGAATTTTATTTCCTAGAATGGCAATCGAAACCACAACCTGTCGTGTTTGCACTATGGCTGCCTTCAAATAAATTCTTGGAGCGAGAAAATTAGTATTAGTAAGTAGGAGTGTTTAAAAAAAGTCATCCACAGGACCGTTGTGGCGCAGCAGATAGACAGACGGCCAACAAAATGATCTTATATGGATTCTTATTTTCCCTAGAAGGTGCGGCACTCGAACCGGAAAAGGATAAAAAGTGGAGAACGGAGTGTCTTAACACTAGGTTTACTCTGCTTACCCTGGTATGCGGCAAAAAGATAGTTGTTGTATTATTCTTTAACTTATTTTCTTTTTAAAAGCGTAATTTCAGTAAACTATGGAGTACTAACTAGGTTCTACCTAGTTTCTACCTAGGTTCTACCTAGTTAGTACTCTACAGTTTACTGAAATTACATTAAAAAAATGGAATTACCTGAAATTGACAAAATAGATACTAAAACAAAGATTTATTTACGTCGTAGTAACGTACAAAAGATAATAAATGGTGTCCTGAAAAAATATATATACGTTGTGACAAATAACTGAGACGGAAGGAAGTATATTAATCAAAGTGTTTCCTTTTGTGGAACTGTGATTTTTATTTTTTATATCATCATCAATTAGGGATTTTGATTCTAAATAATTAAATTCAGATAAAAGAGGAAAAAATACAATACCCCCTCAGCGTTAAAATGGCGCACTCAATTTTATGGTTGGAGTCCAGCACTGTTAAAATTCTATCCTAAAGCCTGGTTTCCGCCGCAAAACATAAAGGAGCGGATAATGCTTAGACGGGTCTGACTGTGGTCTGATCCGCCTAAGTATTAGTAAAATAAAATAGGTTTACATTTCCACCGACGAAGAGATTTGTTGTTTATAATTACTCGGCTCCACTCCCCAGGACTGAGCGAATTCACTTCAACTCTCATTACTGTTGACTTCTGCTTTCTCGTTCCTTTCCACCCAACTATTTATAGGCAAAGATACAGGTGTGCAGTTTACTTTTGCGAGTTCGACGTAGTCCTTAATAAGCCCGCTCCGCTCGCGATTGAAAACGAGCTTAACGGGTTCCCAATGACTCCCAAACCACAGAAATTTGGTAAGAACCCACCGGTAATAATTACCAATACGTGAAATGGGGGCCGTTGAGGTGCACAGGCACAGATGGACTACTAACTCAACATTCGTGGATACAATTCGCACTGGAGTACAGCTACTATTCAATTCTATGCTACGATTCAGCGGAAAACGGGAAACAGAGTGATATGAGACAGGGGAAAAACATGAAGCTTTTTTATGGACTAAGGACAAGGCAAACGAGCGTTCGGATCACCTGATGGTGATCAACAGGTGCGTTGCCGGCCTTTAAGGTGGAGATAGACGTGCTTTTTGAAGGTACCCAGGAAGCTGTTTTACATATAGGTTGACTTTCAAAAGAATACTTCTGTTGAAAACCACATTATTGTAAATTTATTTGTAGCGAAGCTTCCGTTCTGTTTATTATTTAAGTTAAGAGTAAAAGTTTGTTCCGTACTTCAAAGTTGAACTTTAGAAACCTACAAAGCTCGGATACACAATGTTATAATTTAATTTAATGTAAAAGTAGTTTTGCTAATTTATTATTTGAGAAACAAGTACTGATAACAAATGTTTGTTATACTCATATGCACAGTTGTAAAGTAATTGTCTATACATTCAAATTCAAATTCAAATTCGAAATATTCTTTATTCAAATAGACTATTAATATATAAGCACTTTTGAATCGTCGAATGAACATATGAACAAAAAGCTACCACCGGTTCGGAAGGCAGTTCTGCTGAGAAGAGCCGGCAAGAAGCTCAACAGTTGCTCTTTTCAAAATCATACATACGATGCATGACGATTTCCACACGAAAGTTGAAGGTTTTATGATTCGAGAAAAGTTTTCAATCTCGAAAGCAATATTTGTAACTACAGAAAAGTGACAACGGGATGCTTCGTTATTTGGTTCTATCAGTACCTATAAAAAGTATTGTTTTCTAATTGACTTTTGTTGCCAGAGTCTGTTGAATAATTGCTGAAAAAAAATCGTTAGCCATGGAGGCTGGTCTTGGATGAGAGCCGAGAGACCGTCTATTACTGCATTAAATAAGAACGGTCTAAGAGCTGGGCTATGGTTAGCCGCTACTGAAATAAACAATAGTTTGGTGTCGCCAACCACGCTCTAAACATAGAAGTGGAATTGTGGTGTCACATGTCTCTGATAACAATCAATCAATGAAAAAAATGCATACAATTTACCAAAAATCTTACTGAAATTGCAGATATGATTTATGAATAGGAACAAAGAAAACCTAGAGTTAGGGCACTCCGTTCTCTACTCTAAATCTGCTTATTGTCAATTTTGCATAGTCAAAGTAGAGAACCGTTTATCGGTGTATCAAAGTTTAGTGCGATGAGCAAGCGGCCGTGAAGTATCGGGATCGCGCACACAAAGGACGTCGCCTCGGTACCGCGATGTCGTTACGACGACATTACATCGGGCTAGTTCCAAGTGAATTTGAAATAATTCGTTATACATTACGTTTTTTATTTAATTTTATTTTTACCCCGCGTAAGGCAGGTTCGACAGAGAGAACCTAGTGATAAGTCATTCCGTTCCCCACTTTCCACCCAAGTTTCGAGGTACTGTGTATTAATTTGCAGAACTTAACGCCGCTTAATCTTGTTTTTTTATAAGAAAATGGAAACAGAGTAAAGTATCGCTAGATTTTCGTCGATACTTGATTGCATCAAAAGAAGGGTTATGTTATACAGGCTTCATTATTTTCGAGTCCGTTGCGGCGAGGGGTAAAAACGTGTGACTGTAGATGCGACGGTTGTGAGTTCGATTCCCACTTGGGGGAAAGAAATATTTATTTCTTTCATTTTTTTGCTTGTCCGCGGCGCGTTTCGTCTTTATGTTTATGTACAATGATGAAATGGAAATAGTTCATTTCCCCCAAAAGTTCTCCGAGTAGGAATAGAACCGTGAAAAAGTGTTACCAACCTTTTACTTAATCTTGGATATTTGTCATCAAGTAAGTAAATCATTTTCATTTTCTTGTATTTTTAATAAAATAATAATTCAATAAATTTCTTTACAGGAGTTTTTAAAGAACAAAAACGGTCCGCAATGTATAGAATGCTGTAACGTAAACCAGAGCGGCTATCACAATCAAGGCTGCCTCGCCATGCGGGGCTGCGGGCACAAGCCGGGGCTTTAAACGGTTTTTCGGAAATTACAACTGCTGACTGATATCTTGTCGGTGCAAATCACTGATTCTACAAAACTGAATTTTAAATTACTGAAATCAGAATAGAATTTTAGTGTGATATTATATAAAAGGTATTGATATTAATAAATTGACAGACGCTACGCTGACACAATTATATGTAAGTAAATAACTATAAATACGTAGAATCGTCGTGAGTTTGGTCTCACTTAGGAAAATCTCTTTACTTTTTGTAATTTCTAGTGAATTTCTAAATAGGTTAAAAAAATAGGTAAATTTCTCCTCGCCTGTATGACATTTAGTGGAATTTGTAGACCCTAAAGCTTTTGGGAGACGATCCCTGATGGCAGAGGCCAACTTACCTGTTGAAATTTGAATGTTATTATCAATAGTCATCCCTAGTCGATAATTTTCCCTAGCATATATTGATAACAGCTAACTCTCTCTCTCTGATTTTCTGCGTACCCTGCTATATGCAATACAATGTTAAAAAAAGTTAAAATGTACTTAATTCCGGGGCAATATTTTTTTTAGAAAACTTGGCTTTGAGTTCCGCAGCTTGTAGAGCAAAAAATGTGATCAAAATAGGACAGTCTGCTTTAGTGCTAGTTTCTCTTTAACTGCCGGGATTATATGCGGAATATGGCGAGTATATGTATAATTAATATTCTACAAATTATTGGCTATTTGTTACTCAGCCCTAGCGGTGAAATATGTGTTATTTATTTCGGCCATCGAAAGTTGATATTTAAATAAAACTTTTGTATATTTTCCAATCATACGATTCTACAAACAGAAATGTTTGATTACAATGTTCATGTAAATATTGCGGCCCATCTGAATGTAATTTTATTTATTAATCTATAATTTTGTTATTGTATTTTTTTTTACTTACACTGTATCCCGCACACAGCAGGGTAGGCAAAGGGGTCCTCGTATTCTTTTACACATTACTTCACGCATTTTTAATAACAATTTTAAACTTTAAGAGTATACTTGTATGTTATTTAGATTACTTGCGTTAGATAGATTCAATGTACCTGCTACTCACTATTGCTGCCGCTATAGTACTATACTTACAATTATAAATATATCCTCTATAAAAATATAAATATATCTGTTCTAAGTTAAAATACCGGACAAAATAAATAAACGCTAGTCGGGTTCGCCCACCAAGGGTATAAAAATTGAAAGTCTCGGTTACTCCGCCTTAAATATTTAGTATTATATATTACGCCTGCTTGCTATATGCGGGATGGAGTTGGAAGCTAAGAAAGTTATAAGTGGTGAAACACTTGGCTGATGGCACAGTTAAGATGTCTTAGCATTTTGTTATCAAGCTCGATAAAGTCACAGATGCTCGCCGCTAAAACCAACAATACTCGTTCACTTAAAAATAAAATACAGACAACTTTTGTACAAGAGTATTCAGAATTTAACAAATTTGAGGTCTATCGCGGCGCAGGGCACAAAGTAAACGCGACAGGATGTGGATTCGATTCCCACTCGTTCTTCGCTCTGGTTAAGAGGCGAGGCATTGAGTTCCGCCACTCAACACTCTGTGTTAGGACAGTTTACACCCAATTTTGTGACACAAAAAATATAGAAATATGGAGAAATAAAAATAATTCAATTACGAATAGGAATAGTCCCACCCTCATTACCCTTCAACGTCCTCAATTTGAGGCCATTGTTTTGTATATAATAATAATAATAATAATACTTTATTGCACTAAAATCAAACAACAAAGAATCAATAGAGTAACAGAATCAATAGAGTATAAGTGAAGTTTCAAAAAAAACTACGAGTATATATTTTTAAACAGTTTATTTAAATTTACTCTGTAGTAACGAAATTTCATAGCTCTTAACCAGCATCGTATTTTTCAGTGTCAGTGTCACGCCGTTCCCACCACGTTGTAAAATTTATAAAATGTTTACTTTCACCTTTACTTATTTATTATTACCAACATGTACAATATGATATTAAAGTAAGATAAAAGTTAATTATAACATTCGAAAACACAATATCGATGAAACTGGAAGAAAATCACTTAAACAGCATAATAACGACGCCCAGGGGCAATGTAAGAAGACCTGGAAGACAGTGGATGAGGTGAAAGAGGTATACGTAGCGTTTGGCGCTCCGTTCTCTCCGACTACACCTTACGGATTACCCATGAAGCTAACAAAAAATATGTCTTAATTCATTTTATTTCTTCTCCTTCTCTGTTAAATGAAAAAAGAGAGATGGATCTCTTTAACTTTCTTTTAACTACTTTACCTTTCCCCAAAATAGGCAGAAAGAACTAGTGTCAAGACCTATTTTCCATCCGCTTTAAAATTCCCCTCGATAGCGTCAAAAAAAATAATTAATTGTATCTATTTAATCTTGCACCAGCGACACTTTTTACCTAATTTTAGATACGGCTTTACGTTCGCACCGACTCGTATACTTCGAAGACATTTACGATCGCAGAGTACTCTAATCAGTAAATGAAGGAAGCACTAAAACGAAACCACCACTAAAATACACGCATAGTTAATTAATTTGGGCTTTCTATTGATAGAAGATCGGGAAATTAAATAGAACCTAAAAGTTACAGAAGGAGAAAGATTCATTAATTAATTAAATACCGCTATGATGATATGTACGCCTCGGCCCCATCTTGTTTAGTCGACAACCGGATAGGCAGAAGGAACCTAGTTCCGTTTCCTTGTGTGAGTGACGGAACTCACCGCCGCGGTTTGTTTTATCGCCGACAACCCTCGTGTTCAAGTTAGATACTGCCGCTGTGCCGTGGCACAGCAGTGTTTGCTATTTAGAACCTCTAAATAGCATATTTTTTAATTCAATTTCCTGAGTAGGAATCGAACCCATAAATGTTTGCGCCCCTGCGCCACGGCGGCCCCATACGAGTAAACAAATTATTTCAATAATTTAATTGAATGGCTACTTTATTTTTATTAAAACAATTTTAAACATTTTCTTCTGTTACTCATCCATTTAATTAGGGATAAAAAGTTTAATTAAATGCACATTTCTTATTCAATAATGTATTATTCTTGTATTTTTTGTCTACTATCGAGTGCGGGATTTTTAAATTTATTTTTGTTATAAATCTCCTCCTCAAGGCTTTCACAAACACTCACAGCACTGTTACGAATTTCCAATGGTATTTCTTTAGTCACAATTTCACGAAGCAATATATTTTGTTTTGGATCCATAAGTTCAGATCGACATCTACAAATATTATTTGCTCGTTTGAATTTACTTCTTACGTTCATTATGAAATCCTTCATATTACCATCCAGCCATTGAGTGAGGAGCCATACAGATGTATGAATACAACAAACACAGAGTAAGATAGCGGCAGATATACTTACAACACTAAATATTATACAAAACACCGCATCCAAACATAAATCGGTGAAATCCACCATGTGTGGACATGGACACAGCTTACCACACATGAGGTCTTTTAAGAGAAGAAGATTTTGTGAAATTGTTGAACAGTTTGATTTAACCACCATTTTAGAAATATTGTCTTTTTCAACCTTTTTCTGAGTTACAACACCCAATCCAGTACTAATAGTGTAAATATCTTGTACAGTTAATTGTACTTCTAAATCCTTACATGTATTTATTTGAGAATCATAAGCTAAATCTGGTAAATCATCATTTAAACTTGCAATACAAATAGGAGTTTCTATGCATCTGCTAAGTGGTTTATCATAGAATGTTTTTCTGCCATTATATTTTACATCACAATCGATTGGAGAACATTTGTCTAAAGAATCCTGGTCGAGAGTTTGACATACAGATGCTTTATCAACGTTTGTATAGTGTTTAAACACTGAATTACTTTTTGATTTTTCAACTATTTTAGTATCGAACGGGATATGCACATTCAACATACCAGATTTTCTCGTGCATCTATAGATAAGTGCAATGTCACAATAACCAATCAGATCGTGCTGATATATCGAAGGAAATACAAATATCAATCTTTTGCTGGCTCGAGCCTTCACTGTCTTTACTTGTGGACTATAAACATCTACTACATCACAGCCCTCCGCATCTACGAGACAACACTTTTTAACTTTTGAGTAAACTTTACAAGCTCCAAAAGAATTTCTATTCATAGTGTCAATGAAAAACTGAATCGCGACAGAATTTATTTGTAACGGCGATATTCCCTTATCAGCAATAGTTAGTGCAGAAGTTACTTGGTAAAGGGATATTGGATGGTACAAAAGCCAAAAAATTATAACGTCAGTCATGTTTTTGTCAAAAAGGAATATTTTTTTAAAAACAGCCTTTAACGACAAATATTTTAATGAAAAGAAAATTATTATGATATATGTAATTTTTTTTACTGTAATTCATAATATGAATTACATACCATAACGTACACGTAGTTTACTATTTAATTATTTCCTTGATTTTTTAAAGATTGGTTGATATTCCTTAATTTTTTTTAATTAAGAAATATTAATTAAAAATGTATATTATTGAAACTAGTTAACTCAGCAAATATATTGAACTATTGTTTGTTTCCACGAGCTGCAAGTGCGGCGCCAGGGGAATGTATCTTTACACATTGTTAACTCGCGACACGTAATTTTTTGATAAGAAAAATTAAAAACAAATGATAAAAACAATCTCTATTATTTACCTATTGCTGTACTCGTATAATATTATTTTATCTATTTTCTAAGATATTCATCATAAATAATTTCATTGAGCAGAGTGTGATTCTGCGAGTCAGGCATACTCGTATCGTCGGCATATTCATTAGTATTAGATCTTTTTTCTCCATTTGTTTGTTCAAAACTGTCCATATTTCTTACTTTTTTCTCACAGAGGAAAGCTATATTCGTTGAGCAAGGTACTGCGACCGGTTCTCCTCTCATGGTAATAGCACCACAATATTTATTTTGATTCTTCGAAAGACCATTTAAAAATGGGTATAAAGGTAACGGTATAGACCGTACTTCAGAGTTATTATTAAAACTCTCTGAAACAAAAAAATATACATTGTTACTTTAAATTTAGTTTTGAATTAGAAGTAAATATCTAAAAAGCTCGCGCTCGGAGAAATTAAGTAAATGTTTCATTTTCCCGCTCTGGCATTCGAATTCGGAGAACAAAATGTCTTGACATTGTCTTCTCGAAACTATTAACCTAGTATTAAGACAGTCCGTTCCCCAATTCCTGCTGAATTCTGGAGGCATTGTTGAGTAGTGGAGTTTTATATTACTTACCATGAATTGCATGGAATATCAGGTTTCCCTTCAAATCTATAAGGCCAATGTTGACGACACCATTAGATACACTCATTATGTGACTAATATGGTTTTGAATGATATCGATAATAAATGGTAATTCATCGTCGCTGTTAATTATCGCCAAGTATGCCTGTTCTTGCGAACAAATTTTAAATGCATCGAACCAAGTTACTCTATCTGTATGGAACTTGTAACAGCTACCGGTTCTTTCGTTCAATATGTATTCTGTTGAAGAAATAACCTATGTTAAATATGATTACTTATATAATTATATACCACAACTGTCGCGTTATAGCCACAACAGCCTTGTGCCTCTACGTGCCTCGAAGGCCTCATTAAAATAAGAATTAAAATTATTTCGTATAATACAGAGAAGTTTATTATTGTCTGTGTATTTGGGTCCACGATAAAAAAAATCATATTTTGGAATACAGAAGTTATACGATGGTTCGATAGCAGGTCTAGGTCCAGCGAACACTGGCTCGATATAAATTCTAATGCGGGAACAATGCGACGCGTACGTTGCTCAGAATATGGCATCAGCATTGCCACCATAAGCAACCACTGGAAGGAACTGTAAATAATTAAGCCCTAATTATTAAATTACTATTAAATTCACATCACCTCTGTCAGTAGTTCCGCAGGAAGTTAGTTGTTGATTGTCTCTCTTGTAACACATGTATGGGTAATTCTCTACACAGCTGACGCTTATGAGTGATCCAGCGTTTAACACTGAACATTGATGCATATCGCTGTTAATTTGACTTATATCTATATGCATCAACTCTTCTATTGGAACACCTGAAAACATATGTACATATACAGAAGTATATTTAAAAATAATGTTTAATTTTTTGTTTGATTACTTATATATTTTTACCCAGCTGGGTCAGCAAAATGAATAGAATATAATTACGTAGCTATCACCAACTTCTTCTACCCTCAACTAACACTGTTTCCTAAAGTTAACTAAAGTTCCCCTTCAATTCCCACCCTAGAAAACTAGAAAAATTACCTTCTATTGTATGCCACCAGCCGTTGACGTACGTTGCATGTACTCCGACGAAAATTTGATCGATATTATAAGATCTTGAGTAAGATTGTAGTGCGTCTTTCATTCGAGTATTCGAAGGTGACGCCAAAATTGCACCTAAATTAAGTAAATTATTAGCAGGTAATCTCCACTACTCAAAAATTCTATAAAACTAAAAATGTTTTCAATGACATGTCATATTAACCAACTGAGGAGAGACGAGGTCATGCCAAAAATTTGTAAATTGATGATGACACACTTTATCATACATCATTACATCATAAATCTTATATATTTTTTATAGTAAAAAAATGAAGAAGGCTCAAAATTTAAATACAAACCATATCCATACCTATATTATAAATTCGAAAGTAACTCTGTCTGTCTGTCTTTTACGCAATCAGGGCGAAACCGCTAATTTAATTGTGATAAAATATTCATATACAGATACTTGACGGTCTCAGGATGAACATACGATACTTTTTTTACTCATATTTGTAATATTTTCGATATACCAATACCAATATATTAAAATACATATTTATAAAATACGTATTATAACAACCGTCGTTGCTAAGCAACGATTTGCAAAATTTGTTGTTAGAAAACGTCACCTAAAATAAGCTTGCTCAACACATTTCTCTATTGAAAACATAAATATATTTAATAAATATTCGTATAGTTCAAGCGGGCGTAGCCGCGTTCGGGTCCGCTAGTGCTATATATAAATTATATAAAAAAAATACAGGCGATATGTAAGTCATAAATACATATGTATTGCTTATATTAAAATATAATTGACATTTATCTGGAGCTTAACCCAATTGTTCAAATAAGAATATTTTTGTCTTGTATAATTATGAGGCATTCTAAGTGCCCGGGGTAACCTGAGACCATCGGAACAATGAACATAAAGAGACACTCACCTTCCCGACGGCAGGTGTCGCGCGCCTCGTACCAACTCGCCTTCAACCTGTGCAGCTTAAGCCACACTTTAAGGTCTTCATCATATTCATAGCCGTAATGCCTAAACTTTTTTGTGTCTGTAAATATTTTTGAAGTTATAAATCTCTTGGCGCGTCAAGGAATATTAATGAAAGTTAATTTTGACCACGACAAATTGACACCATCAAATGAGGTAGTCAACATATTAGTTTTTTAGTTATGTACAAATGTGTGTAGGTATAATATTTAAATAATTATTATTTATTTTAATAATTATTAACTAACTAGGTTATAATAAAACACTATTTTAATGTATTAAATACCTACTTTTTCTATTATTAGTTTTGTTTTCTCTATAAAGATAGGTTGACGACAAGGATAAAATTGTTAAAAAAGATTTTTATTTTGTTACGCCAAAGAAGTATAACTTCTTACTTGTGTCCAAAAGTACACACACACTTTTTTAAAAACAAAAGAAGAACTAAGGAAGAAAATGAAAAGAAAAATAACATTGAAAACAATTTCAATACGCAGCATTGAGTTAAGGCACTCGACAATACTTAAAAGTAGAGCGGTGCATAGGAAACGGAGTGTCTTAACATTAAGCTCCCTCTGTCTACCCTGCTAGATAAGGCATACATGTTTGTTTTACTGATATAATACGTGTTAATGTTAGAGATTGGTTTTCATTCACAGTTCGTAACACTGTATGTTCAGTGGCGTAACTTAACGCCGTACTTCATTTTATCACGATGAGAAAGTATTTTTTTAATTAATCAATAAAATTGTCACAGCTTACCTGCGTATATAATCAGACAAAACACCATGAAGTATCGCAAAAGTTCCATTTCACGTTATTAGGCTTAGAGATATGTCTTTCAACTGAGCCCTAGCTCTGTTTATTATATACGAGTACATTAAACACTATATAAGTTGTTATTAAAGCATGGAACTCTTATCAAAATGGTTATGATTGGGTAATACCCAATATCGCATGACCTTTTAAAATGTCATTTTCTTCATTTTAGTTTTTGTTTATTTGTGCTTATAGAGGAATAGAGGAACTTCCTATTGCGAATTCTGATACATAGAATTTTTTTGTACCACGCCGGTTGTTTCAGGTCTGCAAAGCATGGAACTTCTAATACGCTGATCCACTAGGAATAAATTAATCATACTTTTCCCTTCTATTCGCTCCCACCCATACATGTGGATTGTCAAACATCGGGTTTGCCATAAAGAAGTTTCTTTTCTTGCAAATTTCCAATATTTATGTTCTTCAGCCCTACTTATTCTCTTGTGACTATACTGACCTAGCACTCACTCGTAACCGCTTCGCGCAGTTCTGAACATTCCGTCTTCCAAATGCCACATATTATTAATTTTTCATTCCCTCTAACACTACCTAGAACGTCCCTGACACTATCCCGAAACTCCTGAACTTCACCTAATGGAGCTGAGAATAATGGGGCCTAGGCCTCTCACTAGATTATTCTTTGTTCCCAGCTTTAAGCTAACCCAAAGCAGTCTCGAGTTGGTTGCCTTGTAATACACCGCTGCACTACACCTTAACAGGCCCGGTCAGCAACTCTCTGGTACGCCGGCCCAGAGAGCGACCCGGTTCGCCGGTGAATTGGTGGTGGATTGCCCTTTCGCTTTGTCTCAATCACACAAACAACATCCACATCTCTGTCATCCATCACACCTAATAATTCATTCATCTTCATGAAAATAATTAATTCCTCCGATGAGAATCGAACTCACAACCGTCGCGTCCGGTGGCCTCAATTTACCTAATTATGTTTATATAAATGTACCGACGTTAGTTCGTACAAGTATAATTAACTAGTGCTAATTAATGACTGCGGGAGCCCGATAGCGACCGCAGTATGACATGTCAAATTCAATCATTCGGTAGATACCAAACAGCTTTGTGGCAAAATTGATACATTTTTTAAACTATATATTATTAATATAACAAATATAAAATGAGCATAAATTCGTTTTTTTTTATTTTTACTAAAGTAATACGTAATATTATGTAAATTAAAAACATTATAAACTTTATTATCTAAATGTTATCTTCAAGTATTCCGAGATAACCACAATAGGTTAATGAAGAGTCTTATCAATTTAGCACACTCATCTCACTTTTAGAGTACGGAGGTCACATGTTCCCACTAAGTAGTCAATATTTTCATTTCTTTGCTATGGTAAAGAGGCTAAGCGCGACGTTGAACGACACGCAATGTCTCAGGAATACGGGGAAAGTGTCATAAAGACAAACAGAGTGTTTTACTGCCATGTCTCTAGGTTTCCTCTGTCTACATTACATCACGCCTTTTCTCGCATTCACAGTAGATAGAAGGAATCTAGTGTTAAAATCTCCTGTCGTCCACATAATTTTTGCACACTGCGTGTATAATGGCAGGACTAAACACAAGCGTTAGAAACAATCATTTCATAGAGTGGAAGTCGAACCCCCAACCCACTGCCCCAATGTACGTCCACGATCTGTTGTACTCGTATGTACTGACTTACTAGTCAACTACTCAATTAAACACATAATAAGTGTATGTAATCATGATTTTATTATTTTGAAACATTAAAGTGCACTCTCTGCAAATGAAGTGACAATTTATGATCTCAGCAGAGTAAACATAGAATATGAAGTTTGCAAAATCTGTAATAAAGTATGAATATTTATAAAATATTATTTTAATAAAACATTATAGTTTCAATATTCGCCTCTTGAAAGATGTCTTAAAACTAAACACTAGAAATTTCCAATAAAATAACGTACCGATGTAAACAGTTCCATGTTAAATGTGACCATGCCCAAAGCTTTTAAATGAACAGGATTCTGAGCTTTACATATAATCATACAAATCGACCTCCTGATACCCACATCTTGAATGTTCTCCCAGGAACAGCAGTACGCGGTGTCTGCTAATCGGGCGAACTATAATACATTTATATTTATGTAGTAAGTTTATTATTTTTATAGTCGTCTATAATTTAAGTTAGATTTCCGTTACTGAGTGACTCATCACACATCCATATGTAGAATTCACGAGCAACCTTGAAGATGGACCTTTGGATGTCACTAATATTGTATTAATGCTATTCAGTTAAGTAAAAAGCTTAAAGCGCGCAACGTGTATTCTACACAAATCATTCCAAGCCACAACCGTCGTATCTACAGTCGCCATCTGTTGAGAGTAACGACAGGTAATCAATTTTTAACGTTTTCAAACTTTGTAACATTATAAAAAAATAAGTAATAATATAATAATCTTGAATTCAGTGATTATATGGACCATACAATGTGGAGTCGACTGTTTCAAATTGTGTACTCATCGGATTATAACAGTTTCGGTCTCGGTTTCCGCTAAAACTGTGACTAAAAATGAAGGTTCGGTTTCGGCTGAACATTTTATTTCAATAAGTCACTAAGTAACGGAAGAATATTATAATGATAGTTATAAAATGGCGTCTCACATTGTAAGTAACATCAGCTATGAGGTAACAGGGGAGGTAGATGTGGATGATGGTGGCCACCACGAATAGGTGCCACATCGAGCTGATATCGGTTTTCTAAAAAATCACCATTAGGATTTAAAAGAATAAATTATACATAAAACTAACTAAAAAATATCACTTTTTGGTATACAATAATGTTTTTAACATTTTAAGGTGGCGACCATTCGAAGGAATTCCTAATGAGTTGTGACAGAACCTTTTATTGGGCTTACTTAATACTTTTAATTACAGTAAAATGTCAGTTCGTACAAAAATAGCACCTAATAAAGATTGAAGTGCTACAGTCATAGAACCACCACTACCCTCTCATTCAAGAAGCAACCTTTTAAGCTCTACTCATCACTCGTAAAATATTTGTTTTTAACTAAAAACCCTTAGTATAAAACCTTAATATATAGATGACATAATTATAATGGATATTACATCTTTTGAAGCAACTTGGCTAAGAGCCATCCCGATCTGGAGTACAGCATTGAGAAAGATACCGATCAACCAAACATCAAAACATTTTTGTATTTCACAAATTAACCTGAAAATAAGCAAATAGTTTCTTTTTACTTTCACATTGTATCTTGCACACAGCAAGGTACGCGGAGATAATCTAATTTTAAGATACTGCATTCCCATTAGGACACTTTCGTTCCCCCAATTCTGGAGGAATTGCGTGTTGAGTGCCAAACTCAACGCCGCGCTTTACCTCGTTACCAGAGCTAGGAAATTAAAATATTAAATACTTCATTTCCTCGAAAGAGACTCGAAACCACGCTTGTGAGCAAAATGTTCGGGTTTCCAAAAAATATATATAAAACTAATTATAAAACACGGTGAAGTTTAACAGTTCTTTCACACGGCCGCCCATCGTGATAACCCATTTGGAACCCAAACCCAAAGGAGTGAGCGGTATAATTATTTTTAGACAGAGTAAATAACAATTCCGGTGTGATGGACCTGAACACATATCCAAGATATTTCTATTATAGATACCATCACTCGTTGGTACCAGTCCTAGCTTACCTGAACGCCTCACAGTGGTCTCTAACAAAGTTCGCTAGTTTTCTTCTTATCGTGGGGATGTCAGGGTCATCCATAATATGTTCCAAATTTTTGCAGAATAATTTTATTTTTAATGAAGCACTTAAAATGCAGATAGTAAACATCCCATCATAGCCTTTAACAGTAGTAAGGATGCGATTAGGGATAGATATTGCGAATCGTGGTACAAGGGCATAAGCAAGCGATTGTAAACGCGACAGGTTGTGGGTTCGAATCCTGATTTAATAGTTTCATCCACCATCAACATAGCTAGATTTAAACTCATGGAAAGCCGTATTTAAATGATGTTACGTTATGCACTACGTGTTCGTACTTGCTATTATTTATTATAGCTTTACTAAAAAAAATATTTAAAAATAAATATTTTTGAAATTCATGATATAAAACTAAATAGGTAAAAGTGACTCTTTACTCTATTATTTTTCTGTTTTATAAATCAATAAGGAAAACGATTATGTTTTTCTATAATTAGGTAAATGAATGAGCCATCTCACCTGTAAACCCAACAAAAATTACAAAAACTGTATATGTACTGAATATTGCAAACAACTCAAAGTAAGGAGATTCATATTTCTGTTCCTCAGTCAAAAAAATTACTGCAACTTCGTGTACCATGAACCGTCTAGGGTTTTCAGAATATAGTTGTGAATATATGGTGCAGACTGTGGCAAGCACTGGGTAGGAGAGAGAAGTGGCCAACGATATAAAAACCCACATTCTTTCCAAAGTCTTCGTTTTATTTATAGTATCGTTTATTATCGGATGATACTCCGCCGGTAGACTGTTGTATTTCTCGTAATCTGCGTCTATTCCATCAAGAAGAGCTCTAAACTCCTTACTTCTAAAGATGGTCATTATAAGCTGAAATACAAATATTAATAAAAGTATTATTCTGACTGTAAACGCGATGGTTGTGGGTTTCATCACCACTCGGGAGTATAAGTTATTTTTATTGCTTAGCTCTATTAAGAAAACAAAGCGGTGCGTTAGGCTTCTTCAATTTTCGAGACATTGTGTGTTGAGTGGCGGGTCTCAACGCAGCGCTTTGTCTTTACAACAGACCGAGGAAATTAAATTAATTTATTCCCTCGAGTTGGAACGGAGCTCAACTTTGACTTTCCACTATCGTATAATGAAAGAAGTGAATAAGAAGTACCTTTGTAATTACAAATGTCAACGCAATCAATACGATGGACTGTCTGACAAAATTTGGTATGTCGTTGTGCAGGATCCGTTGTCGCATGTCTTCGAAGAGGGTCACGATGGAGGGGATGATTGTACATATTACTATTCCTATAAAATACCATTATAAAAGCTTGGAGTCAGTCTTGGCGGAGAGGCACAGTTTGTAGATCTGATTGTCATTCGTGAAAATGAAATATTTAATATTTTCATTTCCTCACTCTGGCAGCAAGCGTGGCGTTCAGTTTCGCCACTCAATACGAAATGCATTAAAATTGTGCGGAAAGTGAAGAAGGTAAGTGTGTGTCTCAATTCTTAACACTAGCTTCCCAGGTTCCCAGGTTACTTCTGCCGATGTCAATAAAATTAAAAAAAAGACAAAAATAATAAGAGCTATTAATATATTAATATAAAAATGGAGTGGGTCTATGTCACACACAGGCGTGTGTTGTACTGTGTAGAGAGAGAGTTTATTGAAATTTAATAAGATAAAGATTGGGTAGTGATTGGGAAACAGAGTGTTTTAATACTAGGAACCATTTACCTAAGGGCAAATATACTTATCTTATCTTCAGAAACTAGATATTTAAAGAGTTCATACCGATACACTTTTTTCTTTTTCCATCACAACCAGGATTTGGATACATGAAGCTTATAATAAGCAGAAAAGTTGTCATTCTATAGGTTTGGATGATATTTTTGTACTTTTTTCCATCTTTATCTACAAAATATAGATAATTGCATATAATACCTCTATATCAATTTATTGATGCAGTCGTAATAAACGCGACAGTTGTGGGTTCGATTCACACAGATCATTGAGTTCATATCGTCGCTCATAACAAAACAATGCGCGGCGTTGATTTCCGCCTCTCAGCACGCAAGGCGGTGAGCGAGCAATGAAGTGTCCTAACACTGAGTTACCTCCGTCTTCTTTGCTATATACTTGGTACTCGTATATATTTGGTACTCGTATAGGTTGCCATGAAGCAAAAAATAAGTTTCAGTTTGACTAACATAATTAATAACAAAAATTTTTACTATCACACTAACACTATATGGATATTAATCTGAAATATTTTGTTTTATTTATTTACAATGTTAATCGTAAAGCTTTTGTACTTCAAATATATAATATGATTACTTACTAGATGAGTCTTGGCTTCTTTTAAAACCGAACATTTCTTAACGTGGTTAGATTATTCTGGAAAATATTATATTACACACTTACATTTGCAGTTGTTGATGGAATTTTATAAACGACTTTTGAGCTTATGCCAATTATATGTACAATATACCACTGAGGCCACCATGGAACAGGGGCGGACTCAACGTCATGCTCTCTCGTTACTAGAACTAGTTAATGAAAATAAATAAATAAATTATTTACTACCATCGAACTGTCAACAATCGTGCCTTTACTCGTATGCGAATGGGAATCGATCCCACAGCCTGCCTCGTTTACAGGCGCACACCTGTGCCCCTGCGCCACGACTGACCTCGTGAGATCTATTTACCTGTTCCATATGCAATAAAACAATGATAATTTATTTTCGTAGCTGGCTTTATATAGTACATGTTCAATACATTATGTTATATACTTACCTTTTGAAAGTACAGTCATGCACTCTTTGCTAATATTCAATTTATCTGAAAGCATGAAATTCTCTACCTAGACTCTACTCTACTGTTCTCTTCTTTTTAGCAATTCTCGAGTTCAAAAGAACCCGAACCTTGGGAAAACTTGCGAGGGGAGACAGGTCCGAAACGAAGAGGCCCCTAAGAGAATATGAAAATGTTTTATTATGACGTATCAGCCGGCATAATACTGAACTGGTACTACATCCTGACGTCTTCCGTTTCAATAGTCTAAAATTGAATAACGGATCAAATTGAATGGCGGACGGTGATTCCTTTTATTGAACTAAAAAGCTAAAAATAAAATAATTCTAATAACATGTTACATTTTGATAGGGAGAGGAAAAAAAGGTGCTGAATGTTCTTTATTATACCATCGGCAACGTTTAGTAGTAATATTGTAGTAGATATTTACGTTATTGGTATCTATTCGTAACTGCCTCACGTGTAATACAGTACGGATATTAAATCCTAAAATGAAAAGAAATCCTACGTCTAAGCTGTTGACGAATCTTGCCTATTTTTAGATACAGGTTTGAATTATTTTACCCTATATGCTGTACCCGTAAAAGGAGCACAGGCGCTTCCACGTGATAGAAGTAAAGTTAGCAAAAATTGAACAGACCTAAAAATAAAAACGTATAAATTACCATAAAACATTGTTTTAGCCTGAATGTACTACACCTTGCACAATTCTCATAACAAATTATATTTCTTATACATCCTAGATAACAGGACTTCGCGATGACAAGTGTCGATCAAAGTCTTTTTTAAAAATTCTTTAAGACTTCGCCCTTTAATTAATGATACACATAAGTATGTTAGTGAATTAATGTATAGTTTAAGTTGTATAGAAAAATAATAAAGACTACTTATGAAATGGATTGGCGTTTTGATTGCTTGTCATTATCTTACCTATCATAGTATTGCATTTTTAGGGTTCCGTGCCAATTTTGTGATGGAAGACCAACGGGAAGTACTATTTATAAAAGTTGACAAACTTAAATGTGCGGGTACACTCATTCTGTATAAAATGCTCTAAGTAATTATAAGTTGGAAAATAGAAACTTACCTTAAAAATTATATTTTTTGCGACTATGCTGAATTTTATGTCGAATATCCAAGGCGACAGTCCCAGTCCCTTCGAATACAGAAAGAGAAAAGTTAAGCTTCTAAGCTAACGCAAACGACAGATCCGAGCTTTTATTTTACGTTTTTGCCGCATTTTGTACGGAAAGTGCTGCTAAATAAAACTAATAGGGCACTTGTGGTGTGTTCCTTTCCTTCCTAAAACACTACAAAAAACATTTTCAATTTCTTTTTAACCTTTAAGTTGTGTATAACGGAGTGTCTTAACACTAAATCCCTTTGCCTACTCCGCTACAAAAAGGAAGATGCGTAAAAGCAAAACAAATATTTTATTATAATACCTATTTTAACGTTTTCTAACATGGGCATGAAAATGCATTTTCAGAATTTTATTTATGCTGAAATTTATGTCGTAATAAAATTCCCATATTTCTTTTAGAAACCCGATTCCTTGTCATACACAGAAGAATCACAAGAGACCAGGGTTTTACAAAAGTTATGATCGCATTTACATGACAATTAAAAATTTAAATTGTATAATGAGAACAGACATGAGTCGTGGCAAACTGGCACAGCATAGGTGAAAAGTGAGGAACGGAGTGTCTTAACATTAATTTATCACGGCACAGTGGGGCAGCGTTTGACTGTAAACATGATCATTTTTTTTCATTTTCATCAGAAAATGAAAAATCTCGGAATCTCGAAAAATAATCAATGTAAAAACACAATGGGAAAACCTTTACACTATTCTTATTGATTGATTCAACGACGCATTAAGAGGAAGCACCGTTTATTTTAATTTTCTCTTTTGTGTCCCAAATAAAGAGATCAAAAATATTGAAAAATGTCTTCATCCACAATCATTAAACATCATCAATCCTTTAAAATCATTTCTAAATTGGATGGAATATACATACTTACCTATCTACTTCTAGATATTAACTGTACCTACATAATGCTGATTGATACAACTAAGTAACTACCTTTAAAAATAAACAAAAGAACGTGTTTAGATAATATTGATAGGACAAAATCAGGCGGATATGTTTGTTTGTTTGTTTAAATGCTTAGGAACCGATTGGGTTCACTATTTATTTTATTTTTGCATAAAAGCTACATTCTTTAGGAGTAGGCTATATAACATTACTGTGTAATTCTTAGTTACTGTATGTTTTTATTAGAATAATCTATATATTTAAGTTTTTACTAATAATTCGTTATTAAATTACCTAATATTAAAAATAAATCATCTAATAGTGGATGGTAGAAGTAAATTATATTAAAATATTTTGTTACATAGATCCGACTTTTAAATTTTGACATTTTATATCAATTTCACATTTGACATCACATAATTTTAAAATGCTTTATCAAATTGGCGCCTTCTTGCATTGCATTTCTTTTAAATACTGTTATAAAATAAAAATAAACTTTACGTCGTAAATAAACGATATTGAAGATTTATATTCATAGCTTATACCATATTTAATTTTTTTTAGCTGAAACCAAAATAAAAAAAATGTTTACAAAGAAACTGTATACGCTAGTGTTTTTACGGAATGAAAAACAGATATTATTAGGTTTTAAGAAACGTGGCTTCGGTATCAATAAGTGGAATGGTTTTGGTGGTAAGGTTGAACAAAATGAGGCAATAATCGACGCTGCGATACGAGAACTAAAAGAAGAATGTTGTGTTACAGTCAAAAAGGATCATTTAAAGAATATAGGTCATTTAGAATTTACTTTTGAAGGGGATACAGTTATGATGGATGTAAGAGTATTTTCTGCTACCGTGTACAAAGGAGTTCCAAAAGAAACTGAAGAAATGGCTCCTAAATGGTTTGACTTGGATAAAGTTCCTTTTGAAGATATGTGGCCAGATGACAAGATTTGGTTTCCTTATATGTTGCAAAATAAACTATTCTATGGTAGATTTAACTATAAAGGCTTTGATACCATTCTCAGTTATAAGATGGAGGAATTAACTTCAATGGAATCATTTTATAAGTGTAATTAATGTTTTTTTATTTTGCTATGTAGGATATGGTACAATATCCAAGTTTAATTTTTATTTGATTGTAATTTTTTTAATGATTTTGTCGATGACGACATTGTTTCTTTCATTTTTTATTATTTTTTGATAAATAATAGTGATGTAAGTTAAATATTAAAAAGCTCTGTTGATTTTGATATGTTTTTTTATATAACCTAATGTGTGTTTGGAAAATGGAATATCTTACTACTTTCCCTCTTCTCAGTATTTCAAAAAGCAGAAGAGCTGCCTCTTCTATTATTTAAAATACAGAGTGTGATGCTTAAAAACTAGTGATAAAAGACGGAGTGGAGTGGAGGACGTGACTGGAGGAAGGTCATATAAAAAGAATTAGGATATTGGAAGGCAGTGGCGTAGCTAGGGTATTTGCTGCCCGGTGCGGCTTAGGGGACTTGATGCCCTTTAAAATGGTCTAAGGTCTAAAAAAAAAACAAAGTGTCTTCTACTCTCACATAGATCAAGTGTCAGACACTAAAATGTGACATTGGCTATCTTTAAAAAAAATAATCGTCGACTTTGATGCCCGGTGCGACCGCACCGCTCGCACCCCCCTAGCTACGCCACTGTTGGAAGGCATGTATGAAGAAGTTGATCACAGTGGACAATGAGAAAGAGGTGTGCAAAAATCATTGTTTTTGGTGTTTTATTCTTTCTGACTGATAGATAGATACAAAGTGTAAAGCTGATGAAACACATTTTAATATTCCTAATCTAAATTAAAAAATCAGAGTAAATACAATGGTACTAAAGCTCTAAGTAATAATTAAAAATAATTCAACTTTGAAACAAAACTAAACTAAATATCATAAATAAAACAATTTCAAATATGTTATTATTTTTTAATTAACAATTACAAATCATAAATTAAGATGTTGAGAAAAAGTAAAAATTTATGAATAATTATTATTACAAACTAAGTAAACAGAAGAATAAATGAAAAGTTTATTTGCATTTTGACACATTAGCCTTAAGCGTCAGATTCATGCATCTCCCAGGACATATCTACCACCAGGATATACAGAGAACCTACTGTTAGTGTTAAGACATTTCTTTCTAAACATTTTCATTCTTCCTCTCTGCCCAATTTCAAGACATAAAATTGAGTAGTGTAAGCCAACACAACACTAATTTATTATTACTTCATATATACAAATTCCACATGCCATGCCTCAAGAACTTAGTGGAAAGTGGGAATTGAATGTCTGCTGAATGGGGAACGGTGCCTCAACACTACGTTGCCAGGTTCTCTCTGTCTACTCTACTATGCATAGAGTGAACCTAAAATAAAAAAATATATTTCCCTGCTTCTCAAAAATATTGTAAATTAAGAAAACGCTGTAAACTTGTTTATGCAATTAACTTTATATTTCTTTAGCATTTATTAAACAAAAAATTAATACTTTACAAGGAATAAAAATATAATTGAAATATTAATCCAAGGCTTGTCGAACCCAGTACCATGTCATGTACAGATAGACATTGTCCCACTAAGGTATGATAGTGTCCATAAGGAATTACAAAGTTTGTTAAAGATTCCTTCTTTAAGAAAGTTAATATTTTTTTTACAGGAAATTAAAAATTTACACATTAACACAAAATTAAGATAAAAGAATATTTATTTTTTAAATAGTGTGATTTAAACAAACTTTTTTGTTATTAACTTATATGAAATTCGTGGTAATAAAAAACACAACTTTATTCAATTGAAATTATATTCTAAGCAAATTAAAGATATTCTAACAAATAAGTACTACTAATAAAACAAATACTAATCACGAAAATGCTTTTAAGAATATTATTAATTAAATAGCTAATAACTGAAGCCATTGTGCCGCAACAGAATCAGCTGCATCAGACAATATCTCCCTCTAAACTTGATGGTTGCGAGTTCTATCCTCAATCTGGATATTGAGGGATACAAAAGCAAAAGTACTTTAGTCCAAAAAAAATATTTTAGCTGAGTATACTCAATTTGTATGTAATTAATGTAATTTTAATTTATTTTGATGACTGTTATTTAAATTATTTTAACAAAATGACCATCTGATTTTGGTAAAAATAAAAATAAACTATTTGTTATGACAGTAGAAATTTTCAGTTCACTCTATTTTAGTATTTTATAACTGAAGAGTCTTTACTTTATACCACTCAATTATTTTCTTTTCCCCGCTCTGGGCAAGACATAGCACGACATTGAGTTCCACACGAGATGTCTGGAATTCGAGCGGTAAAGTCAAGAACATTGTGACGTGACATTAGTCTCTCACTGCCTATCGTGTCATGTGATGGATATATTGACACTTACCTAGAAGCAGGACAAAAAGAATTTTACATTTAATTTAATTATTAAAGATTTCCAACAATCTTGTCAGTCAAAGTACAGCGTTGTCTCAAACACGTGCAGAAAATGGAGAATTAGCGTGTCTTACGCTAGGTTCACTCTATCAAAGTAAAAAAATACTAGTTTTAGTTTAAAACAATAAATATAAAAGTATTCACAAAATATTTTGAAGTAAATTAATACAGAGTTAATAATTAAAAAGTTAACAACAATATTATTCCAAAAAGTTCTTATATGTAATTAGATATTTATTAATAATCTTTCCACAAATCTTTACACAAAAACTTTCACACTTATTAAAAAAGAAATGACCAAAAATGGATACAATCAGGGGTTTACTGACATTAACATAAATCTCATTAAGATGTATGCACAACTCCAATTAACACTTATTATTGTTTTTGAGAATCAAACAAACTTGAAAATACTGCGGAAATCTCCCAAACTTCTATGGGAACAGGATACAACTAATAGTATAATTTAACATGGAAAACTTGGCATGTATATTCCTTGGGGAGTGTAGGGGAGCACTAAGAGCGGATTTTCCGAAAGTTCAACAAGAACAGGAAAAACTTTTACATTTTATTGTCACTTTTTTACAGTATTTCACCATATCTTACTGTATATCACTATATTTCACTGTATTTTCACAAGTCATCTAGAAGGGCAGTTCTGGCCAGATTTCTGGCTAGAGCCAGTCGGAGGAGCTCTGCCTTTTCTTCAGCAAGGCATTTGCTATGGAGTTCTAATTGCAGCATTAGTTCATATGTGTCTTCAGAGGATATAACAGGTTCTTCTGTTTCTAAGAGTGGTAGGGTGTCTAGAAAGAGTGTTGGCCAGAAGCTGTGAATAACAGAATATTTATTAAGCTCAATATTTATCAATTATTTTTTTATTATTATATCTACAATGAGGTTGTCGTGGCGCAAGCGTGTGATTGTAAGCACGGCGGTTATGGGTACGATTCTCATTCATAAATATATATTCATAAATATATAAATCCTAAAATTTTTTTTTTTTTCATATATAAAATACTAAATAATAAATAAATAGAACTTACTAATCAGGCGCTATGTTGGACGTGATTAGCGACACTAGCAACTTGGCAGCCTTTTTAAATTCTCTATTTTTGTATAGTCTGTGGAAATCACAGTATTTACCTGAAAATTGAAGACACAATGTTTTAATATTATTTAGTGCTTCAGCCAATTAAATTATTATGTTCTATGACAACCAAGGTCGGCTTTATATACACATACTATAAAAATAAAATACTACAAAAGCATAATATTATATTTTAATAACAAAGTACATTCATTGCTTTATATATTTACATTTAATATAACTCTCATTTTATATTATAAACTAAAACGTTAGTACTAAATGTAAATCACTTAATTTTCAACTATAAAAAAAATCACATCACTCTACCAATCTTAAAAAAATAAAATAACACCCACCCAACAACAGCAGCGTATCATCAATAAGCAGCACCCCGCCCGCGGTCAACAGCAGGTCAGCGGCTGGAAGCGCTTCACCAGCACTGTACGCTTTGAGCGCTGTGTGCGCGGCTCGAGCGCAAAGCGCTGGATTGCGGCCGCGCCCCGCCCACGCGAGCGCTGCGCCCGCACCTCCCGTGGTTAGGCGACGTGTGGACATGCACGAGCATATTGTTTGTACTGGAAAATTTGAAATATTAAAAGTAAAATATGCACAAGCGTGCGTCTGTAACAGGTTTTGGGTTCATGTTAGAAAATGGCTTGCCCACACTAAAAATGGGCACCAGACTATTCTGGGGTGGGCTTGGACCACTCGGCCTCCCCTTTTCCTACGCCCATGGTGAAAATACAGTCTAAACTCTATATAACGACAATAAGGTACCATACTTTATAAGACGATATAAGGAACGGAAGTTAAATAGAAACACAAAATCTTGTAACCACTTGAAATTTTGTAACCAAGCGACTTACCAACACTCAAAAGTCCAAACTTCTTGGCCTCAGCGGCCACTCTCATAGCTTTGGCCTCTGTTTCTATCGGCATTCGTTCTAATAGAAGCTCAGCCCTCTTTCCTCCTTCGGAACAAGACGCTAAATAGGATAGTCCCACTGACCAGAGTGATTTGTGTTCTAGAAGTAACGATCCATACTCCAGGATTAGACTGTCCCGGAGGTTTATTGTTATACTGGAAAATAAAAAAGGAAAATCAAACAAGTTTTATTACCTTTTTTTAGTATATTTAATTATGGTATAATCTTTATAAATGTGGAAATGATATCTTCTGTATTCTTTTATATCCTATTAAAAGGGCAGAGATCTACTTTTCATTAATTGTTATTAATTAACGCATTTTTGATGACCTCACAAATATATTTTTTATACTTATCTATGAATTTCATAAACAAAAATGTGGTAAATAACAAAAAAATTGGAAATAATTAAACTGGTGACATGAACTCTTGAGTTTCACGAAATTGGAATTTTTGTAATAAATTTCAAGCATTATTTCATAAATGTAACATATCCTTAACTAAAATGACATAAATTATTTACACAAACAATGTCAATATGTTTCTAAATTATTTACTCTAATTATTCAAGCATTATAGATAAGAGCATCTTATAAATAAGATAAACTGTAAAAGATAAGATTTCTTTTATTGGAGCTCAACACTGTATCCCGCAAATAGCAGGAGAGGCAGAGGGAACCTGGTAATCTATTCTCAAAACACTCTGTTCCCATTAGGAAGTTCCTCTCCTTCCATCTAATTATCTTTGAGTGGCCACTCAACTCAACGTCGCACGACAAGATAATAATAAAAAATAATATACCAAGAGAAATATTTAAATAAAAAAATACTTGGTATGACTTTTAATTTTTATTTCATGCTAACAACATAAATAAGTTGTACACAAGGGTATAAGAATTTTGATATATAAATGTATCTTGATAAGATTATTTATGGGTTAGTGGTGAGAGCAATTGGACAGTTTTCAAGAGACGTGGGTTCAAATCCCGCTACATTCAATTTTTATATCTTTTGTAAGCAAGAATTCGGCTTTTAGTTTTCGAGAAAACTGTAAACACATACATAAAGAATTATTTCTAATAAGATTCTTTTTTTCTTTAAATTAGTATAAATAACCAAATATCTTACTCATTTTGCTGCTTATCCAAAACCTGCAGCTTGCCGCAGTGGAACAGCATATCAGTTAGATGAGCAGCGAACCACCCATTGTCAGACACCTGTTGTATTTCATGAATCACCTGGAAAATTTAATTAAGATAGATATTATATTAATATTTATAACACAGAGGCCAGTCCTGGCGTACGGGCACAAAGTATGACTGTAAGCCAACAGGTTGTGGGTTCAATCCCTACTCGAGGAGATGAAATATTTATTTAAATTTGTTTTCATTTCTTCACTCTGGTGTTGAGGCAAAATCCGCCACTGAACATGCAATGCCACCAGAATTCGGCGGAAAATGCGGAAGTGTCTTAGCACTAAATTCCCTCTGCCTACCCTGCTGTGTGCAGAATACAGCGTGCAGCTGATACTGATTAATAAAAACGAAACAAATCCTACATACCTGATGCAAGTCCCCATCAAGCAACGCTCGCACCATAACATCCAAATGGGACAAGCTGGTGGTCTCCATACCAGCACAGGCCGCCCCAGCGGCACTGAGATCCCGTCTCTTTGCCCAGGGTGATGTGAAGAGAAGCCAGCCTCCCAAGATATCGAACCAAGATGTATATTTAGTTCTTATTGATTGGAAAGCTGTATAGTCTCCAGTTATTAGCTGTTGATATGGTTTTATATTAAAACTTAGGTTAATGGAATTAAAAAAATATTAATCATACTTTTTAGAAAATATATATAAAAATTTTAAAATTATGAGTTAATATTGAACCAGTACTTCCTGTGATTAGTCAGGTCAACCAAACTAACTCATCAGTTTTATAACTAAGGTAAAAATATGCAACAAACTTCAGAATAATTCTAAGATATTTTACAGATATCCACAGAAAAATGATATTTTGTTGTATATGCTGCAACTCACTCTCATAATAAGTTCTAATTGAGGTTGATCGATCAATAATCTACTTCCAAGTTTTGATCTACACTCTGCTTGCCAATGTTTCCAGGTTATTGTGAATTCACCTGTTGATATACCTCCATACACCTAAAAACGAATTTTTTTATTAAAGTCTAATAAATATCAACCAATAGTATAAAAAGTTTATTAAAGGGCATAGAAAGTAATATAATTCACATATTTTTTTCAACTTTGCACTTTTCCCTCTTATTACCTCTTAAAAATATTTTTTACTATTAGCTTCACGCTGTTTCCCACACATAGACCAAAGGTTCCTGCAATCCTAGTGTTGACAAGCCATTTCAATCAAGACTCTTCTATTTGCCACTTTCTACCATATTCTGCAGGCATTGCATATGGTGTGGTAGATCCCAATACCAAGTAACTTATAACAACATAAGGAATTCACATTCACAACCATCAACCACAATGTCAGAGGCTAAATGACACTGCCACCATTGCACCACAATGGCCACAATAGTCTTATTTTTATCTTTTATCTTTATTAATTAATTTATTTTTTTAATTACTAACCTTTTGATGTTTCAAAGGTTTTACAGAATACTGTAAAAAAATTGTTAAGCTACAAGTATTATTTTCTTTCTAAATTAAATTTTTTTTGTCATGCTCTAAGATTAATAACCAGTCATCCAACCACTTTAGAAGGCTTAGGTCTTAAAAAATAGTCAACTTTTACCATTTATATTCTATGATTCTTTACAAACAAACAAAAGAAACTTACACTATATACAGGCATGCTTCTCAATGAGTTATCAACTAGTTTAAATTCATTGGTATCAGCTGCCGAATGTAATTTAAGTAATGCTCTGGCCACATCTACTCTACCCTGAACTACCATTCCTATAACAGTATCCCAGTACTCAGAATGGTCTTCTGAGCCCCTCTCACAGGCTTCTAGTAGCTGAGCCGCAGTCTGCTCATGACAGGGAAAATGAAAACGAACCCACTCTAATAAAAATGGCAGTACAACCTCACCAGGGATTATATCTATGAATAATATCTCACACAAATGCCAAATACATTCTATTGAATAGAAAATTGTTATGTATGAATGTAGAGTGTTCTTTTCAATTCCGTCATTTTCTTTCTGAGCAGCTTCTTGTAAGCTTTCAATACACACTCGAATTATGGAGCGATATTGGCGCGAAAGCTTAAGGAATTCGACTTGGTTGTCTGTTGTTTTAGAAGTTTCAACTAGTTTTTGTAAAGACAGGAATGTGCCATTTGCTTCGTTAACAAGTTTTCGTAGTATTGGAGTAAACAATACTATACTCTGACGAATATTTATAATCTTATCGTCTGTTTTGTGAGTGTCTTCCGATGTATTTTTGTTTACGTTTTGACTTCGAGGATATATTGCGAATTGGTTACCACGTCTCCAAGCGGCGCCAATTTGTTTTTCGAAACATTTTTCTGGTAATATCTGAAAATATCAGTAAATATAGTAAAATAGTTACTTTAACATAACCTAAGTAGAGTTTTTAAATTACTTACAAATGTTTTAACTCTTTTAACAGTTTGTGTGTTAGTTGCTGGAGACGGGCTACTGGAGAAACTTGAAAAATTCATATTTAAATAAGTAAATTAGACAATAAAAAGGTTTAAAGTTAAGAAGTTCATAACCGTTTATTTTCAACTTTCAACTATTTAACGCCGATGCTGTCATGCTTCGCGTTCCTGTCACTGTCAAATGTAAAAAAAAAAATATTTTTTCACCCAGTAACAAAATCTAAAAGTACCATACTTTTTTTCTAAATGAATAAAAAGAATAAAAATTACTTAAATTATAAAAAATTGACAAGTTATACCTAAACAACTCCATGACTTATATATCATAAATATTCAATCTTTGTCCAGTAACATTACACTGTTACATCAGTATGATATGGTTAAAATATATAAGTATTAATTATAAAAGTTAAGATATAATACAATTATAATTATTATACTTACTTGTCGCTAATAATATATCCAAAGTATATCTTTATTTATCATTTCGAAATCATTCTGACTTGACCGGATATAGTGTTGGAAGACATGTTGATTTGTCATGAGTGAGGCGATTTTTGTCAATTCGTCAAAAAAGTGTTTTGTTTAAATTAAATGAAGTAAATTGTACAAAATTAAACAGTAAATCGTATAACATAGTGTCGTACAAAGTGATATTAGTATAATGTGTTATATATGTTTATGTTGATAAGTCTGATAGAGGGAATCAATTGTAACAGGACCACCAGATATACAATTTGGTAAGCGTTGCGTTAATTTTTACAATCGCTAGCTTTTTATTTAGGTATTCGACCGAGACCCAGTTACGCACTATAAGGCAGGCCTTCACCTCGATCGGGTGCCTAAATTTTAGTTATAACTTATACAAAACTTCAAATAGTATTTGAGTGAAAGAAAACTACTAGCTTGACGTAGCGGTGAACTTGTTGCAAAGGGAAACAGAAATTAGGCCGTGATTATCTGCTTAGTATCTATTTGTTTGTGTATTCGCGACTCGCGAGTCGTATCGCAGTGACGTCACTTGTGTACAGTGAAAAATCTTATATACTTGCTGTATATAACATATGAGGTATGATAAAGTTTTATCAAAAATTGATAGCTGCTATGATTTAGATTACTTACAGATAGAAGTACAGGTTGTGAAGTTTATGCTCAGTTTTCAAAGGAAACAGTGTAGTCTGTGTGTTTTTTTGCAAGTAAGACAGGATTTTTTTGTAAGTACATGGGAAATTTTTCTAATATATTATAGTGAAATGTAATTAAAAAAAAAGAATCTTTTAAGCATTTTTTATAATATGTAAATTTCGTAATATATTATACTTATTTCAATATTTATAATTAACTTCCTATTTAGGTAATGCATACTTTTTATAAAACATAAATTTTAAATTAAAAAAATATATTTATAACAAAATTACTTAACTGGAAAAAATATTTCAAATACCTACTTTTTTCTACTAACCAACTTTAAGCTAATTGACTTGTTCAAGCAACTCTAATATGATTTATAAAAAATATTTCATCAAAATAATTACACACACAATTTCAAAATAGCTTTTAATATTTTTTTTCCCTTGTAAACTGTAACTTTTCAATTACAAATTATCTTATAAATTTAAAAGCATGAGTCATTATGAATCACAAATTTAGATTTTTTTATCTAATAATTTTGCATTTTAATTAAGATTTTTTTTTGGTAATATTTACATATACTTACTGGAACAATACAAAGTCTTGCATTTGGGCAGAAAGTTCTTTGAACTTATCAACAAAACCGACTCTTAGTATGTAGAGGATGGAAGTAGGTGGAAGAGTTATAATTATTAGAATATTTAGTCTAGGATAATCATCAATTTAATTCTAGAAAATACTTCAAAGGTGATTCTAGTCGAATAATCTTTAATTTGGTGTTGCTTTTCTCTGCCTGCTATATGGACTATATATATTTTAATAATATATAAAAATAAATGTCAAGTCTTCATATTGAAGATGTTTGCAAGTTATTTAGGCAAGACAAGATAAGTACTATCACAATCTATATTTGTTTATCATATTACTGTGATAGCTTTGTTCTTTTATATTTTTTGTGATAAATAGTGTAATAACCTCACACATTTGTGCTATCTGTTTAATAAACAAAAATATTGTATAAAATTCCTTGTTATGAGGTTAATAATGCAATGATCAAAATATATACATTCAAATGATTTATTTGTAATTTTAATTTTTTTTTTGACAGTTTCATATCTTAAAAAGTGTTCTTCACTCCCCAATTTTTAAGACATTATGTGATGTATGGTGGCAACACTTTACATTCCAGAGCACGCATATCACAATAAGTTGAATATAATTGTGTCCACAAGTGGGAATCAAACCCACAACCATTGTGTTTACAGTCAATGCTGTTTCATTAGAACCTGAACATATTAAATTTAATGTCAGTTCATTGTTAAATCAACATCCTTCGCTATAACTGTTAGTATTGTTACTTTTTTTAAAAATTTAAAATGCTATCTTAAACAGAATAAGGTAAAAATCATAACAAAATGGGAATTCTGCAAGAGACATTTTCAATATATTTCCTGTTAATGTTGTTAAACAAACAAGTATTCAAAGGCTGTCGCGACCATGGTCACATCCACAATGCCACTTCCTATAGTACTTCTGATAAACATCTTTTAAATAATTATAAATGAATAAGTTTTTTTTAATTTGCCACTATATCCTACTTTAAGCTGGATAGGCAGAGAGAACCTAATGTTAAAACACTGCATTCCCCACTTTTCGTATATTTTTTGTTATATTTCGTGTTAAGTGGCGGGGCTCAACGCCGCGCTTTATCTTGTTGCCCAGAGTGAGAAAAGTTATTTATTCTCCGTATTGGGAACTGAACCCACAACTATGCGTGTCCCGCTCACAGTCAAACGGTGGCTCTGCTATATGCGGCATATATCGTGAAGCTATTAATTTTATTAATGACCTCCTTTTTTATAGTATTGTTTTATACAGGGGTTATAATAATATAATAATTTATGCTCCAAAACATATGGAAATTTCAGAATTTAGCAATATATGAGTAAAATAGTATTATTTTTATAAAATAATTTTATCCAAAGGTCTTGGTCTTGGTTCTTACTGTATTGTTTTAATATTATCATACATTTACTTCATCTTGTATACACATACATATCTTAAGGTAAACGCGACGATTGTGGGTTGAATTCCCGCTCGGGGGAAAGAATTATTTTCATTTCGTCGCTCTATTGACAAGACAAAGCCCGTTTTAGAGTTACGCCACTCGACACGTCATGTCTCGAATGTCTCTAACACTAGGATTCGTCTGCCCACTGTTAAACGCGGAATACATCGTGAAGCCATTTTATATGACGGTATGTCGAAATGTTTTGGGGCTTACAGAAAAAATCTGTCGTAGTGCAGTGTGGTAGCAGACTACTAGATACACGCGATGGTTATGGGTTCAATCTCCACTCGAGGCATTAATTAGGTATATTTAATTTCACTTCTACGCTCTAGTAAATACTAACGTCCCAATGAAGGTGGGAAAGTGAAGAACGGAGTGTCTTGACACATTCTATTCATCAGAAATATCGTGAACCTATAAAAACAAACAAGTAGAGTAAAATACAACATCATCAGAATAATAAAGGTATTATTTATTTCATTAACTAATAATTAAAATAACTGGTTTTTGTATTTAACTTTCATTGACGTCATTAAAAAAAATAAACGGCTGAACATCTTACGCTCCAACAAATATTGCGTCACTATACAATTGTCATGTTTTGTTTTTTTATATCAACAGGCTTATCTGGCTTAAGCTTTAATTTATCAAGCCTAATGTATAGGAGGTATTATATTTTAATTGTTCTGGTTGAGTTCGAATACTCCTGACCATTTTTAGGAGAATTTTTACTAACCAAAATTAAAAAGAAACATTTTAAAAATCTCCTGCCAAAGTAAAAAAAAAATTGGCAATATTTTTTAAATAACAATTCAGAATTTTAGAACGGAAGGTCTAACACTACTTTTATTTGTCCGAATAAATAAATTTCCTTGCTTATTAGTCGTAGACACTTATGACGCATTAACTATAGAGACTAACCCTAAACAATATTTGAATCCACTACGATCATGTTTAATAAGAAACACCCCAACTAAAAGATTGCTTGTTGTTTTTTTATTCCTTCTCTAAAGTAATTTGCCTTTCACCGAGCGGTGAATCAATTCTAACAATTAACCTTTGGGAACTAGACTGACATTTCAGCAAATTAACTGTGAAGTTAATTTTAACTGAACATGAGAGTTACTTTAAAATACGGATATTTCATTGATAAAGATGACCTGCTAACGCGACGGTTGTGGGTTCGATTCTTCGAAATATATAATTTTTCTGCTACTCAACACACAATATCATGAAATTTTGGCGGTAGGTGGCGAACGGAGTGCCTTAACACCAGTGCCTATCCCGCATATTGCGTGAAGGTGAAAAATAAACGAATTATGTGCATTTTGTACAAAGGCTAAATATGTGTGAATTATAGTTTAAAATATCATAATAGGCCGACATTGACAAAGATACATTGTTTTACGTCGTCACTCTGTCACACGGACTTTCGGCTATCAACCTCCAGGTTACCTGAAGGTCTTTGCTATTTGGTTTTCTATTTTTAAGCTTCATTTGTTAATAGAACTCGCGACCATCCCGCCAGATCAAACACTGGATAACTGCGCATCGGCAACGTAAATAGATATTTATTACTGTCAATTATAATTATCCGAAGTGATAGTACTTTAAATTATTATGAAATGACGTTGAGGCCAGTCGTGGCGAAGGACTCTTGCGTGCGACTCTAAACTCGACAGGTTGTGAATTTGATTCTCACTCGATGAAATTAATTATTTTATATTATTTTTCCTTGCTCTGGTAACAAGACAATGCGGCGTTGAGTCTGCGACTTAACACGCCTCGGGAATTTGCCGTAAAGTAAGGAAGAAGTGTCTTAATGGGAACGGAGTGTCTTAAAATTACGGCTCCAGATTGTTTTACGTGGGACAGTGCATCCAACGTATGGAAACGGGTGGGTCGTCACTCTGTCGTACACTCGTACGTACATACGATCGGTTGTGAGGTCAACAACCGCGTGACTTACCTCCTTACGTTTGCTGATTTTTTTATTGTTTACTGTTTTATTTTATTTTTAAACGTGTGTCGATATTTTTGAGGAAGAAGATTTTTTTTATATGTTCCGCTGTAACCGCGAATGTCGTAAATTGGATTCCAATTTGGGGGAATGAATTGTTTTCATTTCCTAGCTCAAGTAAGAAGACGTACGTAACAGACGTATAATATTTAGATAGATTAATGGTCGTTATCTATTATTTTTTTTTACTTTTTTCTATCTTTGTTACATTGTTATGTAAAAGTATTTTAATTATTAACCTAAATGGAACTAGCAAATTAAGTTGTTTTCTAATAAAATTTTGCTATTTTAGTTTATGTGGGGTCGACGACCATTTGTATGACATATCGTAATAAACGTTCGGTTTTATACGTTCGCGTATATTTGATGTGCACATAAAAAAATATTAAAGGTTTAACACTTCTAGGCGCCGGTTAGGTTATAATATTATTATATGAATTTAACATGCACCTTCAAGCTGCATCCCGCATACAGCACGGTAGGCAAAATCTAGTGTTAAGACACTCCGTTCCCCACTTGGGCGAAGCTTTGTTGAGAGTGGTAATAAAAATAAACATACATGAACATAACATAACAGATATTGCTCGACTGCACCAAAAGCAAGCGCTGACTGTAAATGATATGATTGTGGGTTCGATTCCCACTCGAGTGCCCTCTGCATACCCTACTACGTGCATACAGGATACGGCGTGAAAAATAAATTTTCAACTTAATTTTAAAGCGTCTATCATTTTTTGATCAAAAGTTCAACGCACGTCTCGCTAGCTCTGATTCTGCACACCTATTATTACAACATCCGATATCTGTTCGCGGCCTATCAAGCGGTGGACTTTATTTCTATGTACTAAGAGTTATATTAGAATGGCATCAGTTAGTAGTGGTTGATGCAACAGTTACGATACGGTACTACAGTTGTCAACGTACCTACTATAGACACTCAGACAGTATTTTTTGTTAAGTCTAGATTTTTCATCTTAAATACAGCATCCACGGTGGTTCTTCTTTCTTTTAGTTTCATGCTGTGTCGCAAACTTAACAGGATGGGAGGGAACCTGGGAACCTGATGTTTATATACTCCGTTCCCATTAAACACTTCCATTCCCCCACTTTCCGCCATATTCTTCAGGCATTACGTCTTGAGAGGCGGAACTCAACGTCGTGCTTTGCCCCGTTACCAGTGGGATGAAATGAATATTTTATTTCCTCCAATGGAAATCGAACACGTTGTGGGTTCGATTTTATCACCCTGCGCCATGACTGGCCCCTAGTAGAAAGATTTTATTAAAATTAAACATGTTTATTCCATTACTTTCTGAGTAATTTTGATATTTTCCAGAATTTCACTACTTTAGTATTCAAAACAAATCTTCCATACTATGTTTGTACATATCATAATATATCGACCTTGGTATATGGGACCTATCACGCTACATTTATAACTCACTTCTACCCTACAGTTACCTTGAAGTAGTGGTTTAGCCGAACAGGGCTATATTAACCATAGCTGCAATGTTCACTCGAGGAAATTAAATATTTAATATTTTCATTTCCTCGCTCTGGTAATGGGGCAAAGCGCGGCGTTTAGTTCTGCCACTCAACACGCAACGCTTCCAAAGTTCGGCAAAAATAGGGGAACGGAAATGTTTTAACGAGAACACGCTAACAGGATTTAAAAATATTAAATATTTCTTTTTGTGTTGTGGGAATCGTACCCAAAACCTGTCCAGTTAACAGCCGCACGGTTGTGCCCTTGCGCCATGACAGGCCCAATGAAACGAGGATATCATCTATATATATAAAATCGAAAGGTCACTCACTCATCACGAAATCTCAGAAACTACAAGTGCTAGGAATCTCAAATTTTGCATAGGAGTTATTTATAGGACCTAGGTGCTCGCTAATACGGGTATCTGCAATATTCGACTTCTAAGGGGTTGTTTTTGGGGTCGAAAGTTTGTATGAAACTTCGTTACTACAAATGCTAGGAGTGTCAAATTTTGCATAGACGTCACTAGGACGTAGTCATGGAGAGAGAAATAAATAATAACATAGTTCACGCGGGTGAAACCGCGAGCGGGCCGCTAGTTTCGTATATATAGGTATATCGACTATAAAATTTTACTGCTTATACCGTCTATTTGACCTTTAGCGCTAAGGCCTGACCTACAACCTACAAGGTACAACCTTAAGTTTATCTTATCATCTAATTAATCGAAATCTAGATAGCTAGCCTACCCAGGTACAATTAACGTAACATTAATGATATAACCAATTTAATTGATGATGCTATTGTTAGGTACTAATTTACGGAGAAATATTTGAAAAGACCAGGATTGTGGGCATTTTATTGTAAACGCGATAGTCGTAGATTCGATTCTCGCTTGGAGTTTTGCACTGTATTCATTCTACGGCTCAATTCTCTAAGTTTGTAATGATTGCCTTATTTTATTTTCTCGCTTTACGCTGTATGGTTTCTGGCATTTCGCCGATTGAGCGGCGGTACTCAACGCCGCGCTCGGTCCACTTATATGTTTATAGTTTAATGGAAAAAAAATAGTCATAGTCAATAGTATTCATAATGTACCTAGATAGTGTCGCTCTAACAACTACCTAATTGCCCAAAGTAGGTAGTACATGTTGTTTATTTTTGTTCATTTTAACGATTTCTCGTCTGAATTGTAATAAATAATTCACAAAGGTGTAGTATTTACAGTAGTTTGTGTGGATCCAGGTTGCTAGGGTGTTTGCAAGGTCAGTCAGTGCTTGTGTAGTAGGTACGGCTTGAAGAAGAGGTTCTTTTTTAAGTAGACAGGTTATGGGTTCGATTCCCATTCGGGGAAATGAAATGCTTAATATTTTCATTTCTTTGCTCTGGCAACGAGGCAAATCGCGGCTTTCAGTTCCGCCGCTCAACATGCAATGCCTCCAGAATATGGCGAAAAGTTGCGAACGGAAATGTCTTAGTGAGAACGGAGTATCTTAATGGGAACTATGATGCAATATGGGAACCTAATCTCATATTCCCTCTGTCTACCCTGTTATCGACACTATCTTCTCGTATACAAAGGGAGGTCTTCCCCTGAAACGAATAAATAAATGCTTTGAAGTTTAAACAATCGAACCCGCGACCCTTGCCTCGGTATTACGGTTTCGCACCAATGAATCTTACGTATGATCTATTATGATCTATATTTGCAAGGATCACACGAAGGTACTCTAACATTAATACCGTCGCGTCATCTTATCTATTCAAATGAGCATATCGCCCTTAATGGTGCTTAGTTACTTAGAGAACGTTGCCTTGTATTTGTATTAATGTAGTTTATTTTGTGTATTTTTTTAAAAATGATTTTTGAATATAAAAAATGTATTTTAAGTAGGCAATGAAACTGTTTCATCATTTCATTTTATAATATGGTATGATTTTTTTTTATTGTTAATACTACGTTGTTATATGGCGGCGTTAAGTTCTGCTCCAATACGTAATGTGTGGAAAATTGTGTAGTTGGTGGGAACAGGTTTTCTTAACACTCGGTTCCCGGTTCTATAGTTCTTTTCTACAACATATTTTTTTCTTTTTTTTTTGCATTTTTTTCATGTTTAATCTTACAAATTTTAGCTTGAAAGCTAGAAGTTGAAATCTAGACTAAAGTTAACTTTAACCTAACCTGCCAAATCTGTACAGTGGCACTAATCCGCAAGGTATCAGAATCTAGACTAGACGCACTATTCTATTTTTTTAAGTAAGTAAGAAAACAGTAAACAAACACGACTGTTGGTTATCTTATGGCGCATTTGGCAAACCAGACAAACGCCGCCTACTGTACACGATAGACTTTATGAAATATTTATTTAATACGATTTAGAAGATCTTTTTGTATTATAATAAAATCCAAAGTTAGTTGTAATGATACGTAAGTAAAACTACGATTAAAACGAAACGAACGAACAGACTACAATCGCCTTATCCTTTTATTTTGCAAAGTCAAGACACTGTATCATTAGAGATAAAAAAAACACCATTTTTGTACATATATGTATATAGATAACATATTTTTAACGTGATACATCGTTTAGAAGCCATATGCACGATGACTAATTAGCATGCGTTCATATACGAGTATTAGGAGTGTATTGTGAAAATACTAACTAAAAAAAAATATTGAGACCGTCGTAGCTCAGTTTAAAAATACACTTATTGGTTGTGGTTTCGAACCTGATTCATGGGAATGTTATTTATAGGCAGATAGAGAGAACCTTCATTTCCCCGCTCTGGCAAGATAAGTTCCGCCGGAAAGTGGAGAGACAGTGTTTTGACCCCAGTTTCTTTCTGTTTCTCTTGATATATGTGGGATACATAATACATCTTTAAAAAATCATACATATATCTGTTATATTTGGGAATTGAACTGATCTGATCTGATGATCTAGGTCAGGTCAGTTGTTACTCTTGCCTCTATTTGTTGTTTCTATAGTTTAAAAGATTAAAAAGAAACACTTTTCTAGCTGTTTTCCTAGTTGGAGGTCTTGGCGCAAATTTGTATGTAGGATTTTTGTGCAAAAGTTCAGAAAGGCTAACTTAAAGGCGGCCACGACTCAGTGACCGAACTGTACAGTTGCCTTTAAATTCTCTTAGATTTTTTTACATAGTTACAAGTCGTCCTAATTAAAGGGGTTTTAGAAAGATGCTAACCCACTACCATCATAATACAAACGGCGTTACCACTGCACTCCCCTTTGGGAACCCTCTAGTGCTTCCGCCCACGTTACCTAACCACCCCGTTAAGGCGACGACACACTTTCCACTGTACTTACATAATTATAATGTTACGTGTGCATATAAAATTAAATGGATTGACATAACGGTTATCAATGTTTTTTTAGTTTTTATATGCGTTACGTTAGCTACACGTTTTGGATATTTTATAGAATACCGAATTATACAGATAACTGATCTACCAACGGGTCAATGCACTATATTGCCAAATATTTTAATCATACAAAACATGAAAAAACTTGTATGACATTCAAAAAATTGTATATAAATGTATGCTAATATTATGTATATAAATAAAGATGAGTTGTTAAATGTATGCGTATTGTGTTAAAGAAAATAATTCAATTTAGCGGTACTCAAAGATGACGATTAGTGTTTAACGGGCATTATGCCTTTATAATCTGTAATATTAGAATCTACTCGGAATAAAACGTGAATCTGCTATCATTTGTAGCTTCCTCTCTATAAGAAATATTTATTTCAATGTCTTATTTAAATAGAGAAAGCATCCTTTCACTTCGTCATGAGGCCGACGTACAACTAACACCTGTTTCGTTGTTTAATTATAAATTTAAAATAATGTTAATGGGGACTACTTTGATTTTAATTTGAATTAAATCACCTACTTTGTGTTTATTATCTGTTAAGTATTTAAAACACATTATTTCTCGACACGGATTCTTAAAATATTAAGCATCATTTATTTGGCGTTGTGTTTACAGGTAAAAATTTGTATTTAGATTAAAAATACATAATTTGTTTTATGTTTACGCCTTTTAATTCTGTCTAATTTTCGAGAAAGTTAGTGTAGAGTATTGGGTTGCGTCACTCTTTACTTAAACCCATAATATAAATGTAAGTTTTGTGGTCCAGTGGGATTCGAACCCGCGGTCGTGTATAATATAAAACAAGTGTAATATAGTAGACAGTTTTTTTTTTCTATTTATTCTGTGTATAGCAAGCTTTACGATATAGGGAAAAACATGTGTAGTGTAGCGCTGCGTGCTTCTACCGTACTGTAGAAGTCGACGAGTCTTCGCCACCCTGAAGTTAGGTTTTCTGAACTTTTGCGCATTGTTCACTCGCAAAGAAAATAATATAAAGTAATAAAAATCAAATCTGCGCAGCTATCTACAGCTAACTTCGAAGCGGCCGCGACTCGTCAAGCGTACTGCACACACGCGTCATGCGTGCATTACCGTTACAGCGGCCAGTGGTAATGACATTGACGCGTCGCGTTTTTTTTTAATTTGAGTGAATTTTTTAAAACTTTTTTACATTGTTTTTTTTTTTGTTTTGTGGCAAAGATAAGTAGAAGACATGGCATCGATGTACAGGTGATTTTTTAGTTTCATTATCCTGTATTAGGAATTAATTTAATATTTTTAATTTCTTAATTTCTCAATTGCTCAGTTTAAGAATGATACATTTTTTTTTAAATGAAAAATTCGAAACTCTAGGGACTGCATTTTAAAACTATTTACGCCCAATATTAATAATGTATCTCCTATCTCCAGTTAACGTCTATCTCGTACTGTCCGACATGTCTGTCCAATCACTAACCTGCATGCCTACCTCCATCTCTGTCTAATTCAATCTATGGTAGCAATTTTTGGATTAGGATTGGTTATTAACATTGGGCGTTAAAGTTAGCGGATTTCAAACCCCATGACTATTTCGTTACATCAGAGTTCATTTTTGTTTTGTTCAACGAATAGGATGATTAAGCGTTCCCCTTCGGCTTTCCCCATACTGTTCTTAGTATTCATGAAAATATTTATAATTGTACGTTGTTACTCATTATTTGATTTGTACGTTAAATATTAATACATCTTTTTTGGTTATTTCAACATTTGTTTAGTAAATTATAATAAGTATAAGATAGTTCTAAATGATTTTTATTAGGAGGTACTGGCTTAGATCGTCAACAAATCTGATACAGATCCCGCTGCGACATGGAATGTTTTTTTTTTTTTAACTTTACACTTTATCCCTAACTACCTCTTTTCCTTCCACTATCATCAACGTTTTCATACGTGCTCTTCGGGAGATCCTCATGCTTTGACATGGGTTTTCGAAGGTCAACCAAGTTTTCCCTCAGCGTCCCTTACCTTCTGGGGATATTGCGTGTCGATTAGCGTAACTCAACCAGAGCGAGGAAATAAAAATATTAAATATTTAATTCTTCTGAGTGGAAATGGAATCCGCAGCCGTTGCGTTTACAGCCGCACTTTTGTGCACCTGCGCTACGTTTTTCTTATAGTAACATAAACAACGGCAAATATTTTACTAATTTTGTTTAGGTATGTATATATTATGTATGCAACATGTTTGTAACATAGCAAGATTGCCTTAATTAGAACTATTTCTACAACAACCTATACGTTAAATATTTATGAAGTATTCGAGACATGAGAAAGTCTTAATATGTGTACACGCGAGGGCTGTGAATTCAATTCCACATTTGGAAGAACGTTTATACTTTTTATACTTTTAACTATAAAAAAGTAAACTGTGTTAAAAATTGTCATGACTAATACTTTGCTTCTTATTAGAAATTAGTCGTTAACAAATTTTGTTGCGTGCATTTTAAGAGGTAGTCAAATTACATAGACATGTCAATTTCAGTTCTACAGAGGAGACTATCACTGGTTCGGAAGGCAGTTCTGCCTTTAGCTACACACTAAACTTCCAGCGAGGTAGCCCAGAGAAAGGAGTACTAAGCACTTCCTCCTCTCATCGAAAATTATGAAGGCCCATGCGCTCGACGGGCCTTCATGGTTTTAAATGGCCTTCCTACAGTATCATCGATATTGCGTTATCGAAGATCAACCCATAGGTCCCCCTGGAACTCCTGAATATTATGCAAATATTTTACTCTAATATATTTTCAGCTTCACGTTGCACCCTGCATACAGCAGAGTAGGCAGAGGGAACCCAGTGTTAAGACATCCGTCCCCCACTAATATATTTTAATTTTCTAATTAAATAATAACAATGTTTATTAAGTAACATCTGTACGGGTCGAGGCGATCACCTGTGAGCAGAAACCTAACAGTTGCGCCATAGGCTTCCTATCGATTTCAGATTAACCTACCTTAATTGTATTGTAGTTTGTTTATAGTACTGGTGTCTTAAATCTCTTTTAAATCTATTTACTCTGTGTGTGTATGCATGTGGGCCCTTATGTATTAAATATTCGAGATCTCTTGGGGTTATGTTTGATTTAGGTTGTTCTAGATGCTATTATTAGGAGAAGGTATTTTTTTTATGTTATTAGGTTCTAAAAATGCTGTCTAGTTTTGAATGTAACGTCATTTTCATGTTATGTACAGGACATTTGATGAAAATGAACATACAATCATAAACTTCGGATTGTTAATCCAAAAATGTTTGGAGTAGAAGTTTGGAATTGTTGTTGGAAGTAGTTTAGGTATATACTCTGCTTAAAGTGAGTAAGATATTTTGTCAGAGTACCTACATACAACAAAGATTGTGTCAGGCCATTTTTTGACTGAATCTACAAATATCAAATAAGAGGACCATGGAACCTGGTGTTAAGAAACTTCATTCGCCTCTGTGCGCTTAATGTTCGAGATATTGTCTGGCGGAACTCAACGCCGTTAATCTTTTAAAACCATGTCGTTGTGGCTACAAAGGCTTAAAGTATATGGTACAATGAAACAAAATTTAAAATTTTACATCAGCACAATGAAATGTGTAAAACAAAGTAATTTAAAATAAACCAACACTGACGACACTGTGTTGTTTACACAACTCTTGTGAAGTCACTGTTTTACGTTCATACATACAGTACGGCCAACAAGTCGTGGCCGCTCTGAACTGCACTACACCCAAAAAAGTGGGGAACGGAGTATCTTAAAACTAAGTGCCCTTTAACTTAAACCTCGATTGTGAAGCTGCTTTAAAAAATATCTTAAAGTAAAATGTATTGAAATACTAGGTTCCCACCTTCCCTGCTGTATACCGGAGATGTATATATATATTAGTTCACAATTCCGCTCCATTCCATTTTTATCTGATAACGTCGCGAAATGCCTAGCCTGCTATGTGCGGGATACAACATGAAGCTATAAAAAAGGAAATAGACATTTCAATTTCCTTTATAAACATAATGAGATTGATTATCTATATAGGTATGTGTATAATAGAAATATTCCCAAAAATTTAGGGGATTTCTTTTCCACCAATATCATTTGGAACAGTTTTTCTCAATAAAATGTCGGTGTAAATAAAGGCGCTGCTCTCTTTTGTTTACGCGGCGTGAGCCAAAATAACGCGTCGACGTTCACCGCCGCTTCGCTTCGCCGTACTCTTTTTATATAGCAATGTACGCATCGTTCGTGTAATGATTTGAACTGTGCTGTGTGTGCTGTGGATGTTTTCCTTTGTGAGATCTTTTTTATGTATAAATTTTGATGTTTTATAATTTTGGATTGCGGAAATTTGTAAAAATGTCCCTGCAGATGCTCAAAATTAAAAAATATATATTCGGATAAGAATTTCGATAATGCTTGATGAGAACGTATGGCTTAGGGGTCAGACCATATGGACAGATTTCAAATAAAAAAAAATTACGCTTTCTTAAAAAGTATTTTTCTGTCCTAACTCCTAAGTGTGGAATAACACTTAAAATATTAAAAATAAACTAAGGAGATTTGTATTAGTAAAAATCAATAATAATATGATATTTTTGTGATTTTCAGATGCCCCGCGCCCGGGACGATATGCAAGTAAACGTGGCGGGCCTAAGGAGAAATATTAAAAACCTCGCGCACAACTATTCCGATGCCCAGGTATCATAATCATTAAAGATACCCCACTTTTTATTTTAATAGACTTACAATATGGACAGGAATGTAACGCGACGGTTGTGGGCTCGATTCTCACTTGGAAGAGTGAAATATTTAAATATTGTTATTTCTTCACCCTGTTGATAAGGTAAAGCGAGGTGTTGATTTTCCCCACTCAACACGCAATGCCTCAAGAATTCGGCGGATAGTGGGGAATGAAAGTATCTTAATGGGAACAGTGTGTCTTTGGATTTAGTTCCCAGGTTTCCTGTGCCTATCCTTTTATGGGTGGGATACAAAGCGAAGCTTAAAAAAAAGCAAAGGGATAGTGTTAAGATTCTCCATTCTCTACTTTGCTGTTTAGAAGCATTGAGGGTGGATGTAAACAAAAGGAGAGTATTGCGTTATTGTGCCACGATAGGGAGCAGTGTCAATCACAAGTTCCCGCTAAGTTTACCTAATTTATGCAAATATTATGATAAAAATGTAAAAAACTAAAACTTCTGTATAATTTTGTTAAAATTATGTTTATATGGGTTATATGTCTTTTGGGAAAGAAACAAGTTTTTTTCTAAGAAAAAATAACCGTTATTTGTAGTAATTGACATACTTTTATAATCTTTATTACGACCTTACGTACTTTGAATCTATTCATAATGAGATTTGCATACTGGTAGTAACCACTAACTATATAAGTTTATATAAAACCAATCGGCCTTTAGTGTTTAAATTCTCTACCAAACACAAAAAACTGTATTTCCTGTACGGAATGAAAAAAGGGAATTAAACTAGGATAGGTAAACTAGAATAACCTGGAACATAATCAAGTTCTGTACTCACCGTCGTTACCTCACACCATCATTTGTCTTATCAAAATTTACAACTAGAAGTCTTTCTGTTACATATAATATACTCCTTAATAGAAATACCAAGACATGGAAATCAAGTGATGATTCCGTTTCCTTGATCTAATAACAGTGTTGTGTTGGAAGTTGGGCGGTGCGTGGACAACGTAGTGTCTTAACACTAGATTCATTCTGCCTACCATGACCATGAGTGATACAACGTGAAGCTATAAAAAACCCCACTTAATTGTTAACGTAGAATTTAGGTTTGGAAAAACGTGTTTAGTACATTCTCATGTTACAAATGGGGTTCTAAGAATTTGTTAGAAGCCTTGTAGAAACAACGCTTGTGAACTTGAATTCGAAGCTTAATTGGCCATTAAATTGATTCCTTAATTTAAATAGAGGGGACGTGAAGTTTTGAATATATAAATGGTTCTAACATTTAGTTTTTAGAGCAGGGTTGAGGGGTGCAACTCCGCGCTTTGTCCCCAGTGGGAATCGAAGCCAAGACCGTCGCGTATAGACTCTGCTTTGCGTAATAAAAACACATTTACTCTATAATATTTGTTTCAAATAAGAAAAAAAGTATTGAATTTCATCAAATCTAAATAGATAAGAGATAAGATAACGACAATCACTCCATTAGTCATTTTATTTGTAAAATCGTTTACGCTTATCAAAAATATAGTTTTTTCAGCTAATCTAGTGTTAAGAGACTCCATTTCCCATTTTCCGCTCACTTCTGGAAGTATGGCGTGTTGAGTAATAGAACTCAACACTCCGCTTTGCCTCGACACCAGAGCGAAGAAATGAAAATAATATTTCGTTTTCTCGAGTGGGAATCGAACCCACAGCCTGCCGAGTTCACAGTCACACGCTTGTGCTCCTGCGCTTGTGCTCCTGCGCTTGTGCTCCTACGACTGGCCTAAAAAATAGGTGTATATTTTAGTTTTTTTTTTCTCTATAAAGGAATCGCTGTGGTTGTAGGTCCGATGCGGAGAATTATTAAATTTATTTTCATTTCCCCGCTCCAGTAGACAAAGCGCGGTGTTAAGTTCCGCCACTATTGTCTTAAGATTATATTCCTTCTATATGGGAAATAAACGTAAAATTTTATATTATTTTTTTAACGTAAAATTTTATATTTATTATTTCCTCAAACTTCTTACCACTATGGTACCTATATAAAATTATTGATCAACATTGATTTCATAGAAACGAGTAAAATTTTCACAGCCCAGGAAATTCCGTTAGCTTAAAAGTGATTCATGCAGACCTCTAATCTTTGGACTTCGCCAGCCTTGAACGATAATGACGTATGCTTATAAGAAAACAATTTAGACGTGCTTGACGAGTTTATTTTTATTAAAAGCAATATAACTGTAACATTATTATTAATGTTCCATAAAAAAAATGATATGAGAATAAAAGAGAGATAGATTAAATCGGGGATGTGAAAATAGATTAAATATAATCTTTCGGGAGCAGGAATCGAATCCACAATCATCGCGTTTACCTCACCTAGTCATACGCTGTCCCACGGCGCTGCGAATATCCTAATTAGACGATATGTAGCTTTATATTCTAACTATAGGTGTAATTAATTACCTTAAAATAAACAGAAAATGGGAAATTAATGGCGTTAAGAGCTTCTCTTTGCCTCAAAATACCAAAGCTGTTTTAGATTAATTTGTAACTAAATTATAAAATCTAAGAAACTGAATTTAACTTACTTGTATGATCATAAAGAATTGGCTCTTCCGTAGCTATATAAGTAGTTTAGGTGGCAATGCAATAATATGATGTCACAAAGCTAAAAACAAAAACAATGGTCTGATGATGGCTTTCCTGGCCAGGACTTCTTTTCATCTCAAATCTAAACAACTTACACATGTTGATTCATTACCTATAAAGGAAGAGCCTTATTTCCTACACTATCATACGAATACTAATAGTTGGTACTTGTTATAAGGCATGACGCATATTCTATATCCTCGGACATCGATTAGCATTCCACTTAGCGATCATCGATTTAGTAAACGTTGCATTCGGCACTTGTCAATAAAGTATCGCGGGTTCGTAGCGATGGTTGTACTTTGACACGGACGAGGAAGGTGACGAGAATACCGGAAATTATTAAGAGGCACTTCCACTTCCCTAAAGATTAAGAAAACTAATTATAAATTATTTAATATAGGCTTCTAGACCATGCAAGTTATAATTTTGAAATTTTGCAAAAAAAAAACACAATTTAAAATATAAAAAAAGAAACAATGTGATTTTAATCTGACCAAAACTGTAGAACAACAAGAATCTTAACTTGTCTAGCTAATACGAGGCTTCCCAGCTTTCGATGAAACTTGAGTGTTCTTTAAGTTGGAATATACCACAGTTAAATAAAAAGTCAGTCGGGACCCTTATAATATTCGTAAAAAGCCCTGTATTTTTAGGTCCCACTTGATTCTTGATATCTTCGATGTTTTAATGACATTTTTGAGGCTAAAAATTGGCCATATTGTTTTTTATTATTCCAAACTTATCTAAGGGCACTAAAGATAACAATTCCTTAATTCTCAAAAGTTCATCCAGCGGTCTACAATTAGTAATAAAGAAATTGACAAACAAGATACACCTGAAAAATATAACCCCCTTGCAAGCCAGGTAGAAAAGGATCGTCTCGACGTAAATTTTAGTTCCCTAGAATGTTTAGCAGGTTAGGCAGAGGCAACCTAGGTACCTATTGTTAAGAGACTTCGTTACCATTAACAAACTTCCGTTCCCCCGAGTGCCTAAATTATTTTTCAAAAAAAAATTTTGGAGCGTTAACTGAAAAAAATATTAATTTTAAAATATTTTTTTTATTTATTTACTAGTCGCCCGCTACTTGGTTTGCGTGAACTTTAACACGTAATTTGGAGAATTTTTCTTTTTCCTATTCCAAATACGGTGTCTTTCTAATACAAATATCATTAATTCCAGGTAAAAGTGCGCGAGGCAACGTCAAACGATCCATGGGGCCCATCAAGTACACTTATGGCGGAGATCGCCGATCTCACATACAATGTGATGGCATTTACCGAAATTATGCAAATGATATGGAAAAGACTGAACGACCACGGGAAGAACTGGCGCCATGTCTACAAGGCCCTGGTTCTGATGGAGTATCTTATAAAGACCGGTAGCGAAAAGGTGGCAATGCAATGCAGGGAAAATATATATGCCATACAGACCCTCAAAGATTTTCAGTATATGGAAGAGGGGAAGGATCAAGGTTAGTTTGGGTTTGTGACCAGTGCTTGAGGTCGTCGGGGCACATTTGGATCGCGTCTGAGTAATGTGAATGTGTTGGTTGTGGGTTTGATTCCTACTTTGCCACAAAAATAATTCATTTTCCCGCTGTTATAGATAAGGCGCTGTGATGGATTCCGCCATTCAATACGCAAGGTTTCGAAAATTGGGTGGGAAATGGAGAATGAAGTATCTAACACTTATTATATAACTCCCTTTGAATACCGCGCTATGTAGGAAAAATGCTATGTCTATTTTTGGGTAGGAGGAGAAGCCAAGTGTAAAGTTCATCTATCATACTGTGGTAGTTTATTCAAGTCATTAGTTTTTAAATAGAAATCATTTAAAAAGAAGAAAAACAAACAATTTGAAATAAAAAAGTATTATGCGTACGTGTCGTTCATATTGAATTATTAATTTGGAGCAAATTAGAGAAGTAAAAGTTTAATCAAATTTAAGTTAACTTTACATTTATACTATCGTAAAACTAGCGCCCTACTACTACTAGTGCACTAGAAGTATATAATATTCTTTATTGCACAAAATATACATAAGAAAACAATAAAATACATTTAGTTCACAAAGGTGGACTTATCTCTATAAGAGATCTCTTCCAGCCAACCAATGGAAGTGGATGAGTTACAAGTAGCGGGTGAGATCATAGGCTTAAAACGTAATTGACAAAATTCCAGGTTTAAATGTGCGAGAGAAAGCGAAGCAACTAGGTAATCTGCTCAGAGACGAAGAACGCCTGAAGAACGAACGAGCTCGCGCCCTAAAAGCTAAACAACGATTCGCCCAAAGTGCAAGCGCTTTTGGTAGCGATGGCGCGTTGGACACACCTTCAAGTCCCACTTATCCTGCTGTAAGTTATTATAATTTAGTCCAAAAAATATAATAATATTTGTTTTTATTAATACTGGGAGTATTAATACTATTGAATACGAAAAAGTTTCGATAGTAAATGTGTTTAGGTTTTTTTATACTCGCATACGTTTTATTGTATATCGCAAGATAAGCCTTAATTAGACTTAGATCGTTCTCAACTGTTACATTATTATCTCATGATATATAAATTTACCCTAAATGCAATGCTTGTCGATTTATCGGCCCATTTAAGACCGTAATTATAGATAAATTGCTCAAATAACTTGACTGTGGTGTGTGTGATATTGTGGTGATAGACTAAGGTGGCATTCGGCTGTCAGTTGACTCCATTATTATACCAAACTATCGCCAAAGAAGAGTGTGTCCCAGTAAATACAGTACTGTCGACGAGTTGCGGCTGTCCTAAAGTTACTTGTAGAAGACGGTTGTGCAGATTTGATTTTAAGATTTTTCTTACTTTACATTGTTTTCTTCCTGAATGAACAATGCGCAAAAATTTAAAACGCCTAAATCCAGGGCGGTCACGACTCTGTCGTACTTTAGAAAGATTCGGACGTATTAGGTTATCTTTACTTATGATTTTTTTTCTCCCCACAGCTAAGCGGCTCCCCGGCGGAGGGAGTTTTTACGAATGGTTCCCAGGTGGTAGGTTATATAAATTATCCATCAGTTGCAGCAGTTTTTACGTGTGTATCTTTATTTAATACATGTTTCTTCTCTTCACAGCTAAGCAGCTCCCCAGCGGAGTGGACGGGTCGTGAATCAGAACTGGCTCGGCCCCTCACAGCGGGCGAGGAGGAGCTGCAGCTGCAGCTGGCGCTGGCCATGTCGCGGGAGGAGGCGGAGCGCGAGGAAAGGCGGCGCCGTTCCGATGACGTGCGCCTGCAGCTCGCCATCAGCCAGTCGCAGACCGACTTCAAGTTAGTGTTTATTGTGTAGTCTCTCTCTTTAGCTAAGTTTCTAGATGAGTGAACGCCCGCGGAATGGGACTGGCCTGTAACACCTAGGTTAGTGATTGTTTTGTTGCATTTCTTCTCATAGCTAAGCAGCATCCTTTTTTTTTGATAGCTAAGCAGCTCACCAGACGACCATCCAGTAGATTTTTTTTTCAGCTTTTGGCAATAAATATTTGGAAATTAATATATCAGGCCAATTGAGGCCAGTATGTAATGGTGTAGGGGCATAAGTCTGCAACTGTAAACCCGAGAAATTATGAGTTTGATTCTCACACGAGGTAATGAAGTATTTGATATTTTCATTTCCTTGCCCTGTAAGAAAGCAAAGCACGATGTAGAGTTCCGCCACTCAACACTTGATATAGTCCCTCTACACTATATTTTAGCTTCATACTATATCCTGAATGTCAAAATCATGACGTGTCAAGTAACGGAACTTACTGCCGCTATTTATCTTACCAGAGCGGAGAAATAATAGTAATTTATGTTTACATCTGGGAATCGCGCTCACAACCATTACTTTTTCTGTTTTTTCATACCCGATCCCAATGTCTATCCTATATCCTATCCCGCAGGTTACAACAATTAATCCGTTCTCGACAACACATGTACTTCATGGAGGAGGTAGTGGATGCAAATCCGAAATGTTGGCTCGCGTGTATTGAATGCACCCAAAAGTAATTGAGTTAGTGCTCCCTTAACATTGTTTATAGTATTTTTGTATGTTTCTCACGTTTTTAAACTTTTATTCTTTATTATAACTATGATTAGTATAGATTTATTATTGTCTATTGAATTTGATTATCAGTAAATTAATTAAGTATTTTCACAAATTTAGAAAAAAACTAGTTGTGACTGAGTAGATTCTATCTTAGACATTTTAAGGAAACGCAAAATAAACAAAATTCGGAAGTTAGGAATTCTAAAGTAGGTGCTGCATAAATAATAACATAATATGTAAATAGAAAAGCGGCGTAATTCAAATAACATACATTTAAGAGTACAGGCATTTAAAGTTTTTAAATTGAATGTTTTTATTTTCTCTTACAGTTTTATATTAATATACAAGTATTGTATATCATTTTTAGGGAATTATGTAAACTTAGATGATATATAAATTGGAGTGGCGTATACAAAATTCATTACGTAAGTAAACTAATATTACGCCGTACCTACCTTGTGGTTATTTATCTAAATAAGTTGGTCTTCTATGAAAAGCACAACCACTTTTATTTTTCTCTTTCTTTTGGCGATGTTCTCTAAAAATGAGCGAGTGCTCTGTTACCTCAACGTGTCGAAAATAATAGTATTGCGGGCTAACTGAAATTCCGAAACGACACTTGCGTATAAAGTGTTTTTATTTCTAATAGACATATACTTCCAATATAACATAATAATTCCTTGTTTGAGCTAATTTTCTTGATTTTCGGAAATTTTCATTTGTTCCACTTTTCTATTTAATGATATGTTGTATTTAAAATTTAGAAAGATGTTTAATTTGATACTTACATTTATTAGTAAATTTAATTTATCATTCTAAATTGGATAAAATTTATTAGTAGTTTTAGTAATTTCTTGAACCAAATTTGGTTAGATATGTCATATTACCTTGAGTGGGAAATTCCTCAGCAATGGAGTAACCTGTGCAAACTTAGCTTCACGCTTTATCCTGCATATAGCAGGATAGGTAGAAGGAACCTAGTGTTAAGATACCCTGTTACCGTCAGGTACCGCCCAAATTTTCAGACACTGCGTGTTAAGTGGTTGAACTCTTGTTCCACGCCATGGTATTCGTCGTGACGACTTCAAAATAGCAATATCCTCATTAAAAAAATATTAATTAATATGAAAATCATTTCAGTAGGCCAATGTTATTAACTAAAATTTGAATATTCCAGAACAACTGGCATAGAGAAGCCAAGCCAAGCAAAACCAGAACAGCAGTCCCACCTCCTGGACCTCCTGGACGTAAACCTCTCCCCCCAAGCACCTCACCCGCACCCCCAACACCCCCCAGGAGCACTAGGTGGTGTTGGAGCTCTTGGCGGGGCGTCAGCTTTGGATCCCTGGGGGTTGCCGTCTCCACCAGCTCACGTGGCGGTTCAGAAACAGGTCGGTTTCGGCTGCTTTTTTTTTTCAGATTTTAGAATTTCGTAATTTAATAGGAAAAAATGGAAACTTTATAGAAATGTCATTTCTGTATATAATATCCACTTTATTCTAAAACTGTTAAGACTACATTTAATACTTTGTAGGTTTTACATAAAATTAAAAAAAAAAAACAACAATTGAGGTAGTGTCTACCCTACAACTATCCAATGAATCAATACTTTTTTTTACAATTTTATTTTTTATCAAATTATATTTTACCATATTCATCTGTATAATTTAAGTAAAAACATTTGAAATTAAATTACGAATGCAAATAAATATTTTAATTTATAGAAAAGAAAATCAATAATATTAATAATTCAATAATAATAATTCAATTCATGAAAGTATGCCATTTTTTATTAATGTTTTCTTGACGTCCGTTAACCGACTTTACAGACGGCCAGTTTATTTTTTTCTATATCTTTCTGTTACTTATTTATATTTTTATTTAGTCCTTGCGTTTGGATTTTCGTCCTGTTGGTAACACAATGGTATGTGTGTTTTATAATCTATGCTAGTTTTGTATATTGTTTATGTGTGGGTGTCACTAAAATAGATCGGTCATTAATCAAAAAATGTATATTATACTTAAAAAACGTATATTTATTTATACTGCTTAGCTGGGTAGGCTTAAAACATAGTGTTTCGTTCCCCACTTTATCGAATTTTGAGACGATACATTTTGAGAAGGGACTTCATATTATAAAATGCATTTCTTTGATAAAATTTATAGAAGAGAAATTTCTTTTTCTGTTTTTTTTCTTCAGTAGAATTTAAGATAATTATATTATGTTTCCTGTAGAATTGAAAAAAATGTAAATAATAACTAATAGAATACCTTTTCTAAGTTTCTTTTCTACTGTTTTCCCTTCAGGATACATCTCCAGATGCGTGGTCTTCGGTGGCGAGTCCAGCCCGGGACCCCTGGGCGCCCGCGGCCCCGGCCGACCCCTGGGCACCCGTCTCACAGGTAGGAAGCTATATTCGGCGGAATACAATGCCGCGTCGTTATCAGAGGAAATTAAAATATTAAGTAGGTATTTCATTCCCCCGAGTAGGACTCAAACCCTCAACTGTCGCGTTCCAGACTATGTGCGTTATAGAATTACACTTTTGTTTTTAGAGATCCATGTGTCAAAATAAAAAATGTAACTCTTATACAATCACTTTGCTATCCATCTGTCTGTCCGTCTGTCTGATGGATATATCTAGGTGATTTTTTTTTTTTTTATACATGTTTCATATTGAGTGCCAGACCTTAACACTGCGCTTTATCTTGTTATCAGAGCAAAGAAATGAAAATAATTCACACTCCTAGATGGGAATCAAACCAATTCATTTTAATAATAATATTTTCTTCCTCTAGTTGCAGCTACAACATAGTAAGTCGCCCGTGTCCATCCTGTCATCGCCGTCGTCCTCCGAGCTGGAGCAGTTCGACGCGCTGTCGCAGAGGCGCAATAACAATGTTGAAGCGGATCCATTTGATTTGTCAGCCTTGGGTAGGGAATTCGATTTCAGGTTTTTTTATTGTATGAAAATTTTGTAAAAAATTTATGGGAGTGGTTTCCTTTGGCTTTTCTTTGTAAAAGATTATTGTATGCAAAAATTGTATTAATTTTTATTAATGTATGAATTAAATATTATTAATTTTCCTTAGTCTGGCTGTATAAAGAATAAAATTAAATATATCACTTGTTGAATGATAGTTGAATTAATATTTAGAGATACATGCATGAAAAGAAATACTTAAATATTAAAAAATACCGATCACAGTATCAGTACTTTAGTAAAATATTAATTTCTACTGATTTTTATATTTCAATAATATAATCTAGATATTAATACTGTGTAAACAAAGGCTATTTGTAGTGACCAAACCTAGTGCACTAAAAGTATAGTTTCATCGCCGCTTTAAATAATAAAAAATACTCTAAAATACCTACTTAATAATATTTTTACCATCTCCAGGTGACAATCTAACACCCAAGCCGACGTCACCGCCGTTAGTAGGTTCGATGCCCAACACGGGGGCAATAAAGAAGTCGCCTTCGGCCTTCCTAGGGGAGAATTCGTCACTAGTGAACCTAGAAAGATTGCTACAGCCCGCGCCCCCGGACCCGCCAGCGCCTAATCCCTTCGCAAATGAAAAGGCACCGCAACCCGTGAGCATTGTCAAATTAATGGTTTATTAGTGAGATAAGGTGCGGTGTTTAATTACGCAATGTCTCGGTTTTATGTATGCATGCATATGGGCTTTTTTCTGGCTATAAGTTGTAGGCTTGTTTTGCTGTAGGGGGAAAAATATTTGACCCTTTTTCTATTTTCTACTGTCAAATGCTTCAGATCTATCGACTCGTGGTGTTGTTTCAATAATAATCTATACTTATAATAAAACAGTAAAAATATTTTGTCTGTGCATTTAGAATTTTTGACTGAAATGAATAGTGGGACATTTAAATAGAATAATAGAAAGCAATTTTTTTTTAATTTCTTGTATGTCTCTCTGTCTGTCCGTCTGTCTCTTTGTATGTATAGACACGCTTATCTCCGAAAGTACTGAACCGATTTACTTAAAACTTTCACTAATTGATGAAACAATTCGACAAATCGGTTCATTAAAACAAAGTTATCGGTATTTCAATGAGCTGAAGGCATGAGTTTGTTTGCAAATATATTAGTACGGGGGGCGAAGAGGGGACTTTCGGATGTTACTCGAGCGTGGCAGATTAATATACTTTGGATTCCTTGTACTCGGTTACGTACTTCCACCAAATATGAGCCCCATATATATATGGCCGCCCGTTTAGGATAAAAGATCAGATTAGTAAAAAAAATTGGTCATATGAAATTCTCGAGCGCATCAGATTAAGGTAGAGTAAGTTAGTTACATGCTAAATCGTATATATTCCACTACAAAGTTGTTAAAAGAAACGCTATCTCAACTTTCTCGAGCGTGGCTAATTTTTCTTTTATTATGAAGGGAATAATTCAAAGATTACTGATTACTGATGAATTCCACAAGCCAAGTAATAAAAATTGATCGATAAAGTTTAATGTAGCTAGGGGTTGCCTATATTTCTCTCTAAGTGTTTCTATTCCTCTCTCACTCTTTCTCTATTTATTACTCCCTTCATCAATGAAGATGATATTTAAAAAAATACTTTAAAAAAAATGTACTTTTTTTCTTATAAATACAAGTATTCTATTTTCTTTTGCTTTTCAATTGATTACGTTCAATGAATTAAAAAAATTGAGGCCAGTCGTGGCTCAAGGGCACAGAGTGTGACTGTAAAATCGACTGGTTGCGCGCGACGTTAAGTGGTGCCACTCAACACAATGCCTTTAAAATTTGGCAGAAACTGGGGAACACAGTGTCTTAACCTTAAGTTCCCTCTACCTACCCTGTTGTATGCGGGATACAACGTGACCTGACTTGTTTATTTTATTTGTAAAAATGTCTTTTACGTACGACCACCTCCATCATGGAAACAGTCAGATTAACATATTTACATGTTTAAGAAGACGTAGGAAATTAATGGTATCAATATCTGACGCGCTCGAGTATGTCCATGCAACAGTTTTTTTTACATTTTTGAAAATCTATACCCCCCTCACCCCACCGAAAAATGACATTTTTTTTCTTATTATCATCTAAGCTTCGCAACCCAATAGGTCTCTATGATGCTCGAGCAAATCCCGAGTTAGCCTTTTATTATATAGCAATCCATATCTATACTTATACTTATAATAAATCTGTATTTATTTGTGATAAATCTGTATTTTTAACTGGCTTTCAAAACAAGGAGGAGGTTCTCAATAAAAATCAATAATTTTCGATTCGATATTTGATTCATTTATTCGATTAATTATTTTGGAGTCAATTTCGATATTATATTATTCGATTCGATGTAGGTATGTTTTGTAATATGCAATCATTACAGAACAAAGAATCATCACATCATTATCATCATTTACAAAGAATATTATAAATCCTTACCCAAATCAATAACATTTAAATCTGTTTTTGAACGAGTAAATTAATTTCTTCATTGACATCAACCCATTTGTCAACTCTGTTTATTAAATGAATAATCATGTAGTACAAGCGGGTAAAGCCACGGGTGGACCGCTAGTGTTTCATAAACGCGATGATTGTAGGTTCGATTCGCACTCTGGGAAAAGGGTTATTTTTTTTCTCGCCATGGGTACCTAGTTATTATATTAATTAATCCCAATAAGCTTAGCTATATTTTACAAAAATCATACACCATTTCAGGTAAAACTATCAATTAACGAAATTAAACAACAACAAATGGGATTGAACCCCGGACTGTCGTTTACCAACGCGTCTCCAGCCTTCGGGGCACCCATCCAACCCAACCATATGGGGGTAATGCCCGCGGAACCTCTCATTCCACTTGGGGTCACTGGGGTCGCTGGAATCGCAGGGGTCGCTGGGGTCACAGGGGTCGGGAGCAGCGACCCGTGGGCGCCGGCGCGGTCGTCGTCCCCGTGGTCGCCCCCGGCTACAAGACATACGCCTAATCCGTTTCTTTCCTAGTAGATAGGTAAGTGGTGTGTTTTTATATTTACTGCTGTAAATAGCGGAACTTGAACCTGCGCTTCTTGGTTACCGTCCAAGGTTCCGTAGTGTCTGACTAATTATAAATAAGTATCTATCTATTTATTATCTGTTGATCAATTGAAGATCGTTTTAGTGAAGCTCTTCTCATTTAGTAAGAATATATGCATATTGTTATTATTATTTTGTTTTTATTATATCAATAATACGACATATGATTTTAAATATTATTCTTTTTCCAGAGCAGCTGTAATGGCGACTTCACGCACCGCCACGCTAGTACCCGGTTCAATTCCGATTGAATACCACACATTATTATAATATTTCTTTAAATTAATATCGTTTTTCGTTAATCCTCAATTATTCTATATTATCCGTTTGAAGAAAAAACATACTTTTTTTAAAATATTCCCCTTTGTAGTTTTCTTCTGTTTCAATATTAATATTGAATATTTTTTTTTGTTTATATACTCTATTTTGTTGTATTATTTGTATTTATAAATGACGTAATAAATTTGAAATAAAAAAAAAATGTTATCTATGTCATTATTCTTACAAAAAGGTGTATGTAATGTGTTTTTAAAAATAATGTGTAATCAATAGTCAAATCAAATTAATTGAAAATTATTTTTGTAATTTAGGGCTCAAATAGGAAAGAAATTCTACAATTAAAGTTACATTTATTACGTTAATTATTTATTTTCTTATTAAAAATTATATATTTTGTGACGACGATTGTATAATCAATTTAGTTTATTTGTTTCAATAATCATACGAGTGGTGTATTTGAAGTAGTTTAAACTGTACGTACCATTATGTGGTGATAGGATTAAAAATTTAAGGTTATTAGAAAGATTTACATGTTTTATATAGACTGGCTGCGAAAATGCGTTCAGAAATACGTTTATTAATGATAAATAATGATTTACTAACGAAATATTAAAAATATGTACTTCAAATAACCATACATTGTGTATAAAGAAATATATTAAGTTGTATTGACATCGAATTATATAATTTTTATGTGTGTATGAAATAATGATATTAATTGTTATACTTTTTTCTAGTTAAAGTATTTTTTTGGACATAGTGGGATTCGAATCCAAAACTATTTATAACCACTTTTTATACACATTCTAAAAAATATATATTTTGTTTCCCATGTGTGGAATAACACTTTAAAAATTTAATTTTAATTTATTATATATCTATTTTTTGCCTCTGACTTAATACCATTCATTCAACTGCATACTATCTAAGAATATAATGGATTATAACAATTTTAGGTGCTACAGTTTATAAATAGCTAAACCTAACTAAAATAACAGTATTAATAAAAAAATAACAAATAAAAACTATTTCTGGACGCGCTTAGAATAGACAATAGGTGTCATAGATAATCTATGGAATATATTTGTATTGTCAAATTAACACCAATATATGATAAGTTCCACTAAAATATAAATAAAATGGCTGTTTATGGAAAAAATAGGTTATTACTAAAATAATAATATGCAGTGCTATTATTTGTTTATAATAAAATTTAATTTCAATTTGGTTTTTTTTTTTATTTCAGTATTAAATTATAATGCCATTTGGATTTATAATCTGTGTTCTTTAATAATTTGATTTATTGAGAGAATAAATTGTATTTTTTACTATGACGTCATCTTTAGAATAGTTTTTTTTTTGTTTCTTTTTGCTTTTGCATTTATTGCGAGTATTAATTTAAATTCTGGCTTTGGCTTTTTAGCACAATCTAATGTAGATTGTTTATTGAACACTTTATATTTAATATGATTATTTTAAATTTTGATATACAGTAAATAAAATTAACATATATTTAAAATATGTTACACAAAAGTATTTTTATATTTTTTCTAATATAATAGCACTGTATATCACAATGGCCGCTCTGAAATCGAGGGCCTCAGCGTGTGGAATGACAATCGTGCCTTTTAATTTAGGTTACGTTGTATTGAAACGCCGTTAGGGCGTGCCGGTTCACTGGTTACCCGGTAATATTTGGTAATCTTTGGTAATAATGGTAAACATTGTATGAAGGGACGAGTTTTTATTGATAATATCTAAATTAATATATTTATTGATTTGTTTTAAAGTAATTTTCTAATAGGATACATTTTTTTTTATTATAAAATTTTCTGATTAATTTACATTACCTTATTGAAATTTATCGTATTATTTATTTTTAATATAGACAATATATTTTTAAATCTGTAAATCTTCTTCCTTTATTCATATATTTTTGTTAATTCTATTTACCCTAGTCTTAAGGCAGTATAATCTATTTTTTTTAGGATGTAAGCCTTTATTTTGTACATTGTTACAGCTAATTAATTGATTCATTTATATTCCCTACATTTATTCAATTGACTAATCATTACTTATAAATTAAAAACGAATTAAATACACAATAATAATAAAAAATAATTTTATTATAATTTTACTATAATGCACTTTCGCTTAAATTACATGGAATATAACATTTTTGTCCAAAAAATAAAATGAATGAACTATATCAATAAAAACTCGTATCTACAATATATTATATGAGATCGATAAACAAATGGCCGCCCGATATAACGTTACTATTACGTAAGTCAATATTACAGCGTGTTAGATACGGCTAGATAGACAGGACGTCGTTTTAGTGTATACTTATTAAATATATTATAAATATAAAAGATAATTTAATAAAAAAATATTAATCTCGGGTAGTCCAAGTCTTCTAGTTTACTGCAGTACGGACGAGTGTCGTGGCTGCCCTGAAGTTAGATTTTCTGAACTAATAAGCATTGGTACCTCAGAAAGAACGTAAAAAGTCTACTGCACGACTCGTCGAACGTACTTTATATTATGTAGGGCACTAGAAGTAATGTGGACTAATAAAAACACTGTTTGTAGTGATTTAACTATTTTAAACACTCCGGCGTATTTTTAATGGCGTAATTCAACGTCGCGCTTTGTCTTAGTACAGTGAAGAAATTTGGTTAATCATAAAAATGGTATAACCAATACATAAAAACGAATATTTTTTTAATCGAAAATGTCTCTACCGCTGAATTTCTAAAAATTTTAAAACATATATTATAATTAAAATGTTCTATAATTAAAAAAAGAACAAATTTACACTACTAGAGTTTAGTAGCGTGCCCACTGGCCACCGGTATTGTGAGTTCGACTCCATTCGTAGGTATGAATTGCTTTTAATTCTTCACACCGGTAAAGGTAAAGAAAAGCGCGGTGTTAAGTTCCGGTTTTTAACTAGTAGATTCCCTCTGCTTTTTCTACTATATGCGGGATACAGCGTGAAGCTATAAGAAAAGTATACACTAAGAGACGACGTGGCGGTAACTTTGATATATTATAATTAGGTTTATACAAAATAAATTCTAAAGAGCTTTCCTTGTCGCCTCCAGCCTTTGCCTGTTTTGTTTTTTAGTCTGTTGTTTAACGGGGACTGACTGTTTTATTATCTGTAGTTCGTAATATGTAATCTAATGATAATTAGATGCACTCAGAGATAACTATTAGAGTTTAATTCAGATTAAGTCGAAATAAAATTTATATGTCAGATAATTGAGTTAAGTTTTTTTTAAAGTTTCTTAAATCTGTACTAATTTAGCATCGTTGTAATATTTTGTTTCATTATAAATATTTAGATCTTGTGTCAGCCCCCGTCTCGTCTATTCAACGAATTTGCCTTGCCTGGAATTTGAACACCAATACCTTCGTTATTTACATGCGTGTTTGTGTGTTTATATACATATATAATGTGTGATTGTGTACATTATAATAAATGTACAAAAACTTTGGCTATGTACAGTATTTGTAATCATTCACAATAAAGTAAAAGTGGATTAACTCAACATTTTTGATTTTTTAGTTTTAGCTAAAAAAATTAGCGTAAAATGGTAATTTCCTTATGAATATCCATAAATTGAAAATTATTGAGTTAAGCCCCAAGTTAAGCCAGTCATTCAGTGTGAGTTATATTGCAATAGCGTTACATTCTCAAAAAAATTGAGAGAAAAAATGTAAGTTTGTGGAAATTTATATTGGAAATTAATTATGGAGTTTATTCATTCAGTGAACTTTATAATTCTTAATTTTTTTTAATGTAATTTGGGAATTCTGTTTTTTTTTCTTTCTGGACCATAAAATAAAGGAATTTGTTAATTTATTATTAAAATTTTTAAACTTAAAACTTTTTATTTATTAAAAATTATTTCTGCTGTAATATAATTTGTTAAACAGGAATAATCAATAGCTACAGAGATTCTTCTCCGTCAAAATTCATTCACAGTATAAATTTTCACCTACCCTCAGAATGTGAACTAAGAAAACTAAAATGTATTAAGCTACTAGTATAGGATTACATTCTAAAATTCAAGTTGCTGTGAATTTCATAAATTTTGCACGATTCTAAATGAAACTAACACCCCGATGCCTTAGTGTTTTTAGAATTTTTTATTAAATATTCGGCTGAGGTAAATTCAGTTATATATAAATATGGGACAAAATATTTAATTTTCTACTTATAACCCTTTTTGTGTGTGCTAGTTTTATGTATTGCCACAGTTAAAATAAATAACCGCCTATTGGAAGCAATATTTACATGTAAACTGGCAACATTTGTTTTTTTTTTATTAATTTAGACCCTTTTATTATTATGATTATTATTTGTTTTTGTTTTAATCTGTATTGTAGATAAATTATGTTGAATATATAAATTTTGATCACGCGTCGATGCTAACCTAATGTCATGTAGCTAGGGAGAACTGTAAAGATTAATGTAACTATTTAATTAAAATATATAAGTTTTGCAGTATGGGATATGTTTTATTTATTTAGTATAACTTGCTTTTCCCTCCAATCGTGCTCAAGACGAGCGAGTGTGAACGCGATACGTCGTGGGTTGGATTCAAGTCTAACTTCAAATCACAAATTTGTTTGTATAGTATAAATAAAAGAAAGGATAAAAATAAAACACTAAAATTACAATACGATTATAATTTATTCATTAATAGTTTACAAATGTGTATCGTACAAATATTTAGGATCAGCAAGACATCAGACGGCACACGGTACGTCGATTCAAATTCGTAAAAAACTTTTAAAAAACATCGCCGAATCTTAGTAAAGGTCTAAATCCTAAAATATACTTACATTAAACTTAATTAGCTTATACCATATCGGCCAAGCTCCGTGCGAGGAGAGTTGGGACACACGGGCCGGTATTGCGTAGAGCCCAGACACTACCAGTCGGTTACGACTAGACGCCATTAATATTTATTATATGCGATCGATTTAGAATTAAAATAAATAATTGAAGCGTGTTAGAAATGTTTCCGAAGCGATTATAGCAGATCTACAGTTACACATCTTATGTTTACCTTATTCTATACGAGAGCGGCTTCCAGTCGCCGCTTGTTTTTTTTGTATGAAATGTGTGGACACAATGCCCTACATTGTGGTCATTCCTCTTTTTTTTGTAATTAATTACCATTACCAGCGGATTCAGCTCGGAATCGACTGTTTGGACGCCATCTTGTTATGCAAAATGGTGGCAGTGTTTAAAATGGCGGCGGTTGGAAGCGACTCTACAGTACAGCCGATGTGTGGCCGCCTTGAAGTTAACTCTAAACTTTTGCACTCGGGGGGAAAATAATCAAGTGAAGAAAAAAAATCCCAAAATAAAATCAGCGCAGCCATTTATATCTAACGTCAGGACAGGGTTAGGTAAATTAAAATTGCAATTGACAGCAAAATATTAATAATCAATTGTTAATATTTTGTTGGTTCAGATGAACAAATAAATCAATTGATATTATTTAATTGTCAATTGCAACCAGAAAGGGCCCACACAACTCTTGTCCAGAGCGGCCACTCATCGACAGTGCCACATGTCAGTCCTAGTACTCCCAGTGCGTGGCGGCGGAGAGGTCCTCGCCCGCGAGGCGGAAGTTGCCGTTCTTGGCGGCGGCGAGGTAAGAGGGCGGAGAGGCGGCGCGGATGGCGAGGCGCGTCGGCTCGCGCAGCTCGAGGTGGAAGGGCTGCGGGCTGTCCGAGTCGCACGTCACCGCCGCGCTGTCCGCGTGCCAGTATTTGCCGTTTTGTCCTGAGGATTGGGGGAACTATTAATAAATATTTATGAATGAATTATATTAGAACAAATATTAAAAGCATTCAATATCTAAAGCAATAATCAAATAACACAACTATTTTATCTCTTTCAAATGGAACCCACGACCATCGAATTAACAATCCTCCTCGTTACTCTAATTTTACTAAACTAAATAATACCTTTGAAGTAAACAGCTCCCTTGGGTCCCCTCACCACCTGTATGGTCTCGTAGTTGGCCTTATTGCACTCCAGCTTCGTGCCCTTCGGTCCCACGAACCCTTGCTCGCACTTCAACACGAGGATAGGCCTGGACAATTATTGGAGAAATATTATATTAGGAATTTAGTTTGACAGCATATATATTTTTTACATTTTATTATTACGTTATATTTTTCAACGTCACGCTGTATTCCGCACACAACAGGGTACGCAGAGGGAACCTAATGTTAAGACACTCCATTCCCAATTTTTGCTATTATAAAAAAACCAAATACATTAAACTCACCTATTAATAAGATAGAAGTAATATTTGCAATTTTCATCGATGGTATCGGAGTTCGCGTAGAGATGTCCGGAACGCTTGGTCATCAGGTACTTGCCGTTGTTGGCGCGGAAAGCTACCGCGCCGTCACCCTGCCAGTCCAGCTCGAACAGCGCGTTTGAAGACCTAAGGGTAGGGGGTTCAAATATAGTTAGTTAGCTCTACTACTATAGTTAGTCAGTAAGAAAAACGCTTGGACACAAATTGCCCTGAACCCGAACCGTTGGCTGGAAAATTCTGCAAAGAGTGGACTAAAATATGTATTCCGACAGGTATAAATGATTTCTCGAAGCGTTTTTATGGGAACAGCGTAGCTAATTGAAATTTATTTTTGATAACGTCGAATTTAGTGATATTAGGGGTTGGATTATAGTTTTTATTATAGAACCATTATATTTTCACCGAACTTTCACCCGGTCGGGGATTGAACCCACTGTCATCGCGCGTAGAGTATTCTCCTGGTCATGACAGCGATAGTTATTAATGTTCGGCATTAAAAGACGGATTAAATATAGATAATATTGATTAATGCCGTCTTCCTTATTTTTTGCAATAAAAAATTCCAACACGGAACTTTTACATTGCCACAAAAAATATTTTTTAATAGTTAGGTATAAGTATTAACTCTAATACAAGGCGTATAGTAATAATAATAATTAATAAAAAAAAGAGGGAGAAAAAGGTGTTACTACACTTCGTTACCAACTTTCCGACAAATTTTCAAGTTGATTATTAGATTGCGTGACGTGTACTCAACGTCTCGCTTTGTTTACTAGAGAAGAAAATCGAACCTAAAATAATCGCGTTACCTCGGTCGGTTACGGCCTCGACGACGACGACGAAGTTTTAAAAAATATATATTATGCTTACTTGTTATCTCCGCTAGCCTGGATACCACCACCGGTCTCCAGGGTCCAGTAGCGGTCCTGCATCGTCCTGATGTACCAGCGACGGGTTCCCCAGTCGAACTCCAGCTGGAACGTCTCGTGGGATGAGATCTCATCTTGGTTTGCGGTTACGTCCACACCTGGACGAAAGAAATGTATTTTAGTATGTCTACAGTTACTAATAAGAGCTATTATTATAGGGAATACAAAACTACTGTCAAACAAATAGTATGCGTATTTAATGTATTGTTTACGCATTATTTAAAAAATAATATTAACATTATATTGTCTATTAAAATATAATAATAATATAAATTTATTTGCTCAGAATGTAGGTACAAAGTATGTAGACCCGGGAGGCGCGCAAATATTACATTTGGTTTTATTAACATAAAATTTATAATTTTTATATTTACTTGTTATGTCAGGTTTACAAAAGAAAAATCTTACAAAGCTATAATTCATGTATAAGAAATTCAGAAACAGAATAATAACATTTATCTATTAAAAATTTAGTCAATTGTTTTTTTTTTTTAATTTTATAACTTTACTTATACTTTTAAACTTTTTTTTATTTTCACACTGGATCCCGCACACATCAGGGTAGGCAGAGGGAACCTGAGAACCTAGTTAAGACACTCCGTTCCTATTAAGACACTTCCGTTCCCCATTGTCCTGCAAATTCTGAAGGCAATGCCGCATTTTGCCTCGGTACCGGGGCGAGAAAATTAAAATATTAAATATTTAATTCGCCCGAATAGGAATCAAACCCACAACAGTCGCGATTACACAGTCGCAAACAAGTGCCCCTGCACCACGCCGGCCTCATAACTTTAACTTGTATAAGTTAATTTAATTAAAAGGTGTAGTTTGCGGTATCAATAACACACGCGATACTATTTAAAATGAACGGTAGGTGATAAAGGGCGAGAGTTCAGTTAAAATTCTGAAACTTCCATTGTCTTTGTGTTGCTCAATAAAATTCTCAGGCGTTTTATATTTCACATTCCAGTACACCTACAACTACATATTACTCTAGAAATTGAATAACTTCATTATAAAATTCTTTTCATTTTTAGGATTCCAAGCCTTTAATGAAAAAAATAGATGAAACCTTTTCTGTATATTCGACCGGGCCTACGACTATGCTTGCCTAGATGTGGGAATCAAACTTACGACTATCGTACGAACAATTAAAAAAAGAGTCACGTTACTATATAATATGTTGCTGAAATACACTTAATTTGATAACATACCATACCATGATGTATCAACGTAATTAATATAAAGTCATTAAAAACTTTAGTCCAAGCCGTAGTCTATCATTCGCTGCTCTTGAATAATTAATTAATTACACAAGCCCACTCGGGGAGAAAGTGCGGAGTTGAGTACCGCTACAGTCGACATATAATGTCAAAAGCGAGGAAAGGGAAAAACTGAGTGTAAGACACTGGACACGCACAAGGTTTTTCTTAGCGTTTCTACCTACCGAATTCAGTCACTCACTCATGCCCCTGCACCACGACTGGCCTGGATTTTCTTTTAATTATCTCATAATTGTATGAAACATCAAATTACTGCACTAATTGGCGTTAAAAATCTGTTTATCACCATCAAAACTGTCGTGCTGGAGACGCGCGCGCCCGACCGGAGAAACTAGAAAGCAGATCCGCGCCAGACAATAGACTTTGTTTTTGTTAAGAAAATATCTTAGAGGAGATCGATGAATTCCTACGTGTGACGCGGAACAGACAATTCCTACGTAGCTAACGTAGCTATTGGAGGGCGTGACCGCCGTGTAATATAGAATAAATGTATATTTAACGATTTACGTAGGTTCGAATCTACAAAATATAATTTGAGAAATAAAAATCCTTCTCTTAAAACGTATAACAATTTTAACATGATTCATGATTATATTTATACGGTGCATATAGCATAAGCACAAGCAACTAGAATTAGGTGGAAAATGGGGAACGGAAGGGTATTAATGAGAACGGTGTGTTTTAACATTAGGTTTCCAGGTTCCCTCTGCCTTCCCTGTTATTTGCGGCTAAAAAAAAACGATGCACATGTATCGGCCTCATTTAGGCGAGCAATTCGCTTGAGTATGCAACCTTGTAAACGTGCAACGCTTCAAATGAAGATACAATGTATGCATGAAGTGCACTGCCTTTGTTTCGTATTTTGTTCCTTTAGTATTTAAAATGTAGGCTATCTTGATTCAGCGACACGTCGGCGGCGTATTACTGGGAACCCTATGGTTATGGGTTCGACTTCACTCTCAATACACAGTGTTTGGACTCCAGGCAGAAAGTGGAGTGCCTAAACACTCGCTTTCCTCTGCGAATATACGAAATATATGAAAAAAACTGTGAACCTCTTATTTTATTTATAAAAAAATTGTATATAAAATAAGAGCTTTACATTTGGGGTCGTCGTGGCGCAGGCACACAACCTGTCGATTCCCACTCGTAAGTCTTAATGAGAACGGAGTGTCTTAACACTAAGTTCCCATGTTCTCTCTGCCTACAATGTTCGGGATGCTACATAATAAACAGCACTTATATTCTTAGAAAAATACACAAGAAATATAAATTTCGCAAGATTTTACACAGTACCGCGGTGGTCGTACGTTGACTTTTGCCCTTAAGACTACAGCTTTGTCGTGACTTGTCAGCGACGACGTGACGACGTGACGACGCAACTTAGCACCGACTTATGAACCAGAACCACGCTATTTTGTCACGCCGCAACGCAAAATTTATGACACTTTCTAGTAAAGTTGAGAAAATGTATGAATATGTATGAGAAGTACAAATTTGATATGTTAATTTTAGTTTAAGATGTAAATGAGAATATGGAACCAAATACAATACAGTAGTGTACAATTCTATAAAGAGAAGTTAACATCAATTTAAAAGTTAGCGCTTATCTCAGGAACTACTAGGTTGAAGTAAAAAAATATAGTTTTCATTAGATAGTCCATTCAACGAGGGAGGCCATACTTTGTACCTGCGGCCGGAATAGAAATCTTAATTATTTCCGTTCGAATGCGCGGGCGAAGCCGCAGGAAATAGCTATTACTAAACATATACAATCCTCAAATAAGAATTGAACCCACTATTATATATACAAAAGTATACCCTGAAAAGTTAAATTAACTTGTAATTCTCATTAAATTAGTACGTGCACATCGGTTTATAGCAACTTGTCAGTCAGTTAAACACTGATAGACTTCTATGAGTACTAATACAAAACCTAGACCCTGTAGTTAAGGTCAATAAAAACACCATGACATATGTAATGTAGATATATTTAAATTTAATCATTTTGTATAGAAAAACATATAATTTGCATAAAAGTCTTCAACTAATGCGGTATTCCTGATGTTAGAAGGCATTTCTTCCATATTTGGGTATAGAGATCGACATTGATTTGCATTGTATGTACAAATAAGTGTTTGTCAATCACATTCCATATAAGGGCATTGTGGGTAAAGAATCTCAAACTATGTTAATATATGGAATCAAATACTAGTGATGCTCACGCGGAATGCCTATGAATTTTAGACATTTATTGATTTTATTATGTTGTCTTTATTTACACTGAATCATGCATATAGAAGAGCACCATCAACACGCACCGCCCCATTTTCAAAACTTTGCACAATAAGTAGCGGAATTGAGTTGTTACCAAAAGGAAGAACCTAACAAGTAATTATTTCATCGAATGGGAACCTAATCCATAATACTTTTGTTGAAATTTTAGACAAGACCGATTTTTTATAACGATTGAATATTAAAAAAGTCTAAATAAAAACTGAAAAGTAAGGAACCAAAGTGTCTTAACACAAAGTTTTCTGCGCACCCTGCCATATACGGAATACAGCGTGAAACTAAAAACAACTGCCTAACCTACAGTTAAGTATAAAAGGCGCAAAGTTTCGATACTAAGAGTATAATGGTTCTGTATCCCTTGTGGAACAAAAGGCGCACACAGAGCGCAGGAACTGCAGCGCTGCGATGCATATTTCATGGTTTCAAGTTGGTATGCAGCCTTGCACTATTGTTAGGATATGCTAAACATAACAAACACATTTATAGAATATATACATAGAAATATAATTACAGAAGTCATTGTGGCGCAGTGGGCTAACGTCTTAGTGGCGTATAAGTATGTATAGGTACAATTCCCCTTGGAGAAATGTATACTCCTTATATTTTTTTGTCATGCTATATCCCATATTAAGCATGGTAGGCAAAAGGAATGTGGGAACCTAGTGTTAAGACACTCCTTTCTCCATAAGACATTTCCGTTCCCCAATTGCCGCCGAATTCTTGAGCCATTGCGTGTTGGGTGGAGGAACTCAACGCCGAGCTCTGCCTGGTCACACACTTATACCCCTGAGCATGACAGGACTCAATTAAGTACCGGTAATATAGTCCTGGACATTAAGTATAGTTCTGGTATTTAAAATAATAAACCTCAGACTCAAAAAAAAAAACCATTCAGTTTACAAACACCCTTATATTCAGTTCTAAACTAACATAAAGTGAACGTCGTGTCTCGATCGTCTCGTTTTATTGCTCAGTAATTATATAGCGAGTCCCCGGCCCCGGCTGGCGGTGACTGTAGACCGCAGTTGAACAGAATTGTAGAATAAATTAGGTTCCACGGGAAGTTTTACAATGGACGTTGTGTGAAGTAACTTTGTTTCTTTGAGATTTATTGTATTGTAGTGTATTTTTTAAAGATATTTTGGATATGATGATAATAACCGCAGTTATAACGGAGGTGCACAAATGTGGGTTCAATTCCCACTAGTAAATGTCTTGTCGTTTACGACAAGTAACGAAACCAACGTTATATTTATTACTTTCTGTAAGCAAAACAGAAATATATGAATGACTTATTACAATCAAAATAAACTAGGTTTTTTCTGCTATTTTAGCCTCGCGGTCTTATCTCGTGGACTCGTGGAAAGTTACATCCAAACTATTAACCAGCGATATTAGCTAATAGCCCAAAACTTTTGCAGGCTTATTGCAATTTACGTACTATATATGTAAAAAATCTCCGATACCCTGAAACATTATTGATAAAAATAAACATTTGGTAATAGAGAATAATATTTATTAAATGTTTCATAAACCGTCCAGTTTGTAAGCAGCCTTATAACCAACAAGTCGTAAGCAAATCGCAATTAAGTTAACCCGTCGGAAGTGCCTCTCAATAGTGCAGGTTCAATTCACGCGCAACGTAATTACAGCACTGAGACTGACTCTGACTACGATACGGAGAGGGGAAATTACTTTTAGAGTTCACTTTATACTTTCAAAACATCATTAAGATCTTTTATTTAATTGTCTAAGAATAATGGATTTAAATATACAAGTTGGAAGTAAATATTTTTAATTATTTACTTTCACGGCTTCGCAATATTCGAGGGATCGCTTTTTATTTGCGTAATAAAATGCAGTGTTAAAATAAGTCTGACTTTAAAGGCGATGTTTGCTGGTTCTATTCCCTCTCGGGGAAGGGATTTCTTGCTCAAGTAAACAGACTGAGCTAAACTGTTTTAAACATAAAATGTACAAAGTTAAAAGACGTAAAGTGATTGTTTAAGAGCCAAGGCTTTGAACGCGTAACCCTACAGTAATTATACTATATTATATCTATAATACTATGAGGTATATTACTCTCGAGTCTTTTACAGTACGATCAAGCAATTAACTAGAAAATAAGTATATGATGCACTTTAGCATCGCTTTATCGGCTGAGTGCGGGATATGGGAATTACTTTTTAATTATACAGCTTATATGAGCAGTTTTAGATAGACAGATTATAATTTTCTATTCTTTTTTTTTACTTGAACATAGCCAGGTAGGTAGAGGGAACTTGGGGATCTAGTGTTGTGACACACCCTTATGAAAAACTCATGATGTCGAGGTGGATGCCAGTGAACGAGGCGAAAGAGGTATGCAGATGCCGTAGCGGATAGCTGGCATACTTTGGCCTCTCTGGTTACCACTCAGCTAGGGATAAAACGTGGGGCTACAAGAAAACAAAATGACCTTGATTCTTACCTTGTTTAACGGAAACGTATTTCTCATTCAATCCAGCGACGAACGCAGCCTGAGGCAAGCTGTCCTCCAGAGAGAATAGCTCGTCACGAGTGACAGCAGTGGACCTGGTCTTCAGAACTGCCTTGGATCCTATGGGAGCGAGGTAAGCCCCAGCACTGTCTCGGAGCGCCAAGGCTCCCGCGTGGTACTCCGCGCTGAAGAGACACTCCGGTGTGCATGTGTCGAAAAGCTGTGGGGTTAAATGAGGATTATTATTTTGATTTATTTATTCAGTATTAAGACAACGATGTTAAGTGCGGTGTTAAGTTGATGCAAAAATGCGATAGAAGCAGCACACAGTGATTTACCACTAATTCTTTGCTTTTGTATCGACACAATGGAGATAATCATAGATTTCATGAAAAAAAAAAGAATATAGACCTATTTTTATTATAAAAAAATGAACTTCCTGCCACCACAAAAGCTTGAAGACATAAGAATACGATATACATAATAAGAACCGTTCAATGTGTAACTGACAGACCCTCGAGCCAGCATTAGAGGCACTTAGCAGACGATGTATGGGTATATGTATGTATTTTCCCACGCATGTACTTAGTAGAAGCTTTTGTAGGAACTAGCAATAGTAAAGTGGAAATGGCATATAGATGAATAGTTGGTTTGTCTGTGATAGTTACGTGTTCATGTACCTAGTACCTATACTATGTTTTCACTTTTTTATAAGTAAAACATTTTTGAATTAAGCCAAATACAGATATATTACTTTTTTCAGTAATATTACTTTTTTTTTAAACTAAGCTGAATTAAATGAATTAACACCATCATAGCGCAGTAGCACAGCGTGTGACTGTAATGGTCGCGGATGCGTGCTGCGTGAACAGAGAGTCCTAACACTAGATTCCTTTTGCTCACCCTGCTGAAGCGTGAAGCGAATAAAATAAAATTTTAACTATAAAACACCTAATTACTTTTAAACACCCGAAAAATGGAACAAAGTGTAGTGACATATCACTACACTCTCTAAGACAAACGAAATCACAAAAATAAAAAGACAAAAAAAATCAAAGGCCGTATACCATTTCCGTCTAGATATAAGGCTTTTGTGTGCAAAGTAATATGCGATTGTCATGTTGATGTCAGAGACGGTCTATTGTGCTGTCCGTACGTAGGTACGCTACCTGTGTTGTAGGTATGTAGGTATTACAATGAATACCTAGGTTTTATAAATGTCTAGAAATTCTCTTGAAGTTCCTTCTATAAGGCTTTTATTCTATGGAATTCGTTTTTTTAGCTCCACGCACCTTTATCTTGGGGAAAAGGGTAGGCAGAGAGATCGTAGTGCTAATCGCTCCATTCTCCACTGATCGTGAAAAAATATAAAAAATATAAATATTATTTAGCTTCTCTTTCATGCCGCATCCCTATAGCTATCTTAAGATACCTACTCCGTTTCGTTCTCTTCCTACCAGAACAAGTAAATGAAAATAATTAATTCCCCCGAGTGGGAATGGAACCGACAACGACACGGTACCTCTTTTAAATGTATAATGAGTCCTCAGGTTGGTGTAGCATCATGCTGATTGATCGAGTTAGCAATTTTTGCCTTTAATTAGAGATTGATGAGTGTGCTTGGCTCTATACAAAACTGATTGTGAAACTTTTAAAAGGCCGAAGCATCATTAAAAAATATTGTACATCAGCTTCCCGCTGTATCCCGCACCCAGCAGGGTAGCCAGAGGGAACCTAGTGTTAAAACACTCCGTTCTCCATTTTCCGGTGAAGCATGTATACCGACGCGGTGTTATGTACCGCCATTCAACACACTCTCGGGAAGTGGGCACAAAATGTATAGTTTATTAGATTTTATAAGATTCCTAGCTAGCTATATAAGCCCACCCGCCCATGAAACTCACAGCCTCTTTTTTAGAAATTATCTTATTCTTTAACCACTTCACCTTGTTTCTTTATTTTTTCGCACAACTTATCTAAACAAAGTGATTGTGTTGCTTATTAGGCTGCAACAAGTCCTTCATATGCGTTAATAACATTTATGTCAGTTACTCTGTTTTTAGCTTCACTCTGTATACGTATGTAGTAGGCATTGCATTTTGAGTGGCGGAACTCAACGCTACTCATATCGCGAACTAGGCTCTTTACCTATCCTATAATTACAAAATGCGTCATAATACAAAAGCCATCTCACCTTGCCACCAGCGCTCAAGTACTTGTTATTGCAAGTATGAAGCGCGTACTTCCCGCCCTCATCAGCTCTGAACTCCAAGGTGAAGAGGGTGTCTTCACCCCACGGCACGTTGGCGTCCACGTGGATCTCGTCCAGCGTCTCTGAGAGGTGGGCGAAACGCTTGCGGCCGATTGAACGGAGGTTCACCTGGGGGGTAAATTATGTGTTTGTTATTAGTTTTCGTTGTTATTTCAATTTCTTTGGAACTATAGACTTGAACTGGGCGAAGCCGCTGGCATAATCTTATAACTTGCTTTGGTAACAAGAAAATGCGCGACGTTCGACGATGAATTAGAAACGGAGTGTCTTAACACTACATTCGTTTTGCTTAACCCTCCATATTCGAGATATAGCATGGTACTACAAAAAAATACCTTTCTTTACAGACCTAAAACCCCATTAAAAAAAAAAGAAAATGCCTCAAAAATTGTAATCGAGTCGTCCGCAACAATCTCCTCTCGGAAATGAAGACACGACCGTAATTGTGATGCTAATGTGAAGATGATTGGACGTTAACTTATATTCTTGTATTTGTATGGAATTGCTTACTAATGATTGTTGAAATTGGGCAACGCTAATAATATTTTGACATGGAATCATCTGTTTTATTTATTTGTGATTTTTGTTTCACGCTGTATCCCGCATATAGCGGAGTAAGCGGAGACAACCAAGTGTTTACCTAATTTTTCATATTTTCCTCCATTCACAGAAATTCATCACAAAAAAAATACAGACTTATATTTTCAGGTAATTGCATACAAATTTGTGTACGGGCGTTAAATCACAACAGAACTTTGTCGACGAGCATTAAGTCTTGTTCCCGTTGGTCTACAAATATGAAATTAGTACGGAACCCTCTGTGTTTTTTATTGTTCACTTACATAAAATCAGTCATAATTTACCTGTGGTCTAGCAGCAAGATGAACGTGCCAGAGTTCTGCATCGCCAGGCACCTTGGCGGTACAGGTGAGCTTATCAGAGCTGGAGCCGAGGAAGTAGCCTCTCTCCACGTTGCGTAGAGCCCAACGACCGGTGCCGTCTTCGGATACACTGGACGAATAGAAATAAAGAAATTAATGATATATTAAAATGACGCAATAGGAGCCTATATATTCCTCAATAAATAGATTATCCGACATAAAATAGTATTTTCAATTCGAAGCAATAGTTACTGAGATTAGTGCGTAACACAAACAAACAAACAAACAAAAAACTTCAGCTTTATACAATTGTAGGTCCTTGTTTCAATAAAGGATTACAATCGCTACAAACTTATTGCAGACACAACAGCCAAGTTAGCCAAGTAAACGTTTGTTGCACAAACACTTAATAGCTGCAGCGACCCCTCACATAAATCAGGGTGAAGATAAAGAGGAGAACCGGCAGGATAATATTTTGTCTAAGCTATAAGTGTGCAATGTGATAGTGTCTAACTATGAAAGCGATAATTACAGGTTCGATATCCACTCGGTATTCACTATATTGGAATTTGGGAAGACTTAACATTGACTTAATAAACCTCAACAAGCAATTTTGCGAAATTAAAAAAAATGGAGAACGGAGTGTTTTTACACTAGACTGTATTAGAACCCCCCACAACCTATATACGTGTCTTAGTACCAATCTCACAAGCTGTCACTCGCACCTCAAAGACAATGCTTCAAAGTAACGTGACGTAAAAAGCCAAACACTCATCACAAGGCGCTCGGGCTAATTAAAGTGCGGGGTGAACAATCTGGAGGGTTGGATACGTCGAGATTAAAGGCATCGAAGCTTACTTTGTAGGTATAGGAGCTCAGAAAGGTTGGTATTATCGTATTATGTATATATGGTATGCTTGAAAAATATGGCGGAAACTCGGGGGATAAACTGTCTTAACGGAAATGAAGCGTCTTAATAGTAGGTTCTCAGGTTTCAGCTGCCTACCCTGCTAGCAAGAAAGCGGGCTTGATTATCATAAATCTAGAAGACTTTACCAGCTTCGCTTGCTGGACACGGCACTACAGAACTCTAATTCGAGACATTCTAGGTTGAGAAAATGAAAATAATCTCCGAATTGACATAGAATTCACGAAGTTTACATTCAAACACTGCACTACGATAGCCTCAATCTTTCATTTAAAATCTTTTTCCTTTCATATAATAATACCAACCTACCTAACGGAAGTTTCTATGTATATATAAATATTGTAAAAATAAAATAACGGCAAAAGCAAAACATAAATATTCCGTCAAGTCACTACACCGGGTTTCACTTTGAATGATTTATCAGAAATGTTGGAAGCTTTCATATGAAATGTCAATACAATGCGATTTCTATTTTAATTTCTCTCGAGCATTATACCTACTTGCCTGTATACAGAACAGTGATTTGGTAAATTCGAAATATAGAACGTAACTAACTTAGAATGTTAAAAATACTACGAGAGGCCGACGTCGCAGTGACAAAGCGTCTGACAATACTGTGACTGGTACAAGATACCGTCATAGCGCAGCGACTGTAAACACCACAGATGTCGGTTCAATTACCACTCAGGGATTGAAATAATTTATATTTTCATTTTTTTCGCGGTGATAACAAAGCAAATTGGCATAATTGCGTTGAGTTCCGCCACTAAGCACGCAATGCTTCGAGAATTCGACGGCAAGTGAGGACGGGAGTGTCTCAATGGAAACAGTCTCAATACTAGGTTCCCAGTTTCGTTCTGCCTATCCCACTATACGAGGCCTCACATAACAAATTATATAAAAAAACATCTAGGTTAAGTATATGTAGGTCTTTTTAATTTTCATCAATTATGACTAAAAAAGGGAAGCTTTACCCCAAAGGCAAATACTCAATTATATTTCTAAGCACATTTCCCTCAAGGGTTTCTCTCATAATCCAATGACTTCGGCACGCGCCTATTAAAATTCACAATGGATTCTAACCCCTTCGAAGCAAAAATTTTAGGCAAATCTCAACCTTAAGCTACCCTAAAACTTGGGGGAATAAAATTAGGCGGTGACTGGGTAACAAAGTGTCTCAACACTAAGTTCTCTCTTCCTTCCCAGCTATATGCGGGATGAAGGATGGATTCGAATCCACAGCCATCCTGTATTTCTAATCAATCTACAACGGATAACAGACACAGAGATGAGACATCTAAAAATAGCAAAAAATTTTAGCTAAAACAAAAATAAAACAACACAAAACCATGTTAAGTCCATATTTGAATATAATTCGCCGCCCCTCTAAAACTCGTGTTTGAAAAGGTTACCTTGCCATTTTACAGGCGCGAATTCATTTATTTTTTGTTCACATTTTCGGGCATGTGCATGTAGAAACGTGTAAAACATGCACTAATATTTTTTTATTTCATTGTTTGTTTACCCACTATTACTTAGCTTTTTAATTAGTTTTTTTTTCAGCTGCACGCTGTATCCCACATGCAGCAGGGTGGCAGGGGGAACCTAGTGTTAAGATACTCCGTTCCGCTAAATTCTTGAGGAATAGCGTGTTGCGTGGAGCAACTCAACACCGCGCTTGACCACATTGAAAAGTCATTTCACACGTACTACCCACGAAATGCAACAGATAATATTGTTATCGTGGTCATAAGGCAACTTTACTTTTTTTTCTCGCATCTATCTACCCTCCACTCAATTTTCTTGACATTGATTGTTGAGTAACAAAACTTAACGCAGCGCCTTGTCTTTCTAGAGTGGTAAATGATATAATTCGTTTCCAGAATTTCACGACGAATTAGCACAATCTTAAAGTAAGTTTTGTCAGTCAAATTATAAACGTAAGTGAAGAAGTCAAAACAAATAAAGAATCAAAATGCTATAAATGTAAAAGCTCGAGCACTTAAGGGATGATTCAGTGTGAGTCAGTCTGTTTACTTGGAGTTGCTTATCTGAGGAGTTGTCGCGGCCGTCGCTGTGAGTCAGACGGACGATCGATTGTGTTAAATAGGGTTCTTACTAGAAAATGTATTTGAACTTTATATTGAAGAAAATTCATATAAATAAGTAAATCAGCTTCACGGTGTATCAGGTATATCATATAGCAGGGTAGGCAGAGGGAATCTAGTGTTAAGACACTCCGTTTCCCACGTTACGCCGAATTTTTCGAGGTATTTCGGGTTGAGTAGTGGAACTCAACCCGCAGTACCTCGACACTGGAGCGCAGAAATGAAAATATGAAATATGTCATTTCCTCGAAGCTACAACCAGGCAAGATGGACGGGAATTGGACGCGATTTTATTTTTTAAACCTAGTCTGTGATGGAATTCATCACCACGCTTAATCTTACCAGAACGAAGAAAATGAAACGAATTCATTCTCCCGAGTGCGAATTGAACCCACAACCGCCGCGTTAACAAAAGTAAAAAAATGTAAGTATTTCTTAAAGAGAACAAAGCTCATCCCTACAGAGAGAAGCCTTGTTATTGTGTACGCGCCGTCAATCGATAATGTCAATGCAGTGTTGACACTACAGTCTCGGACGGTAGCGGGTTTGTTTACCTTCCATGTTGTGATTTGATTATTATGAAACCTTCGTGGTGCAGCGGCACAATGGTGTGACTGCAACGCCACCGTTGTGGGTTCGATCCCCATTCGAGGAAGTGAAATATTTACTTAAAAAGTAGGTATTTTATCAATTTCTTCGTCGTTATAATATAGCCTTTCTCGGTCAGTATAGTATCTAATCTTCTTTGTTGCCTAATATTTACTGCATTATAGGGAAAGGTAATGTGGGAAACTATTGTTATGTCACTTTGTTCCCACTTTCCGACGAATTCTAAAGGAAGACATGTTGCGAGAATTGGAAGAATTGTTTTACAACGCCACTCGGCTGAGTGTCTCCCAACATCGCATTTAAGTGAATGACACACCTATTCTAACGGTTTTAGTTTTAGCAAAAAAAACGGTGCCATTTTTGGCAAATAATAGTAACAATGACTCGTAAATATAAAAAATAAGGAGTGTTCCTTCCGCCAAGCGAGTGAGGCACGAATACTAATCCCGCAATTAGTATTTGTAAAGATTTATCGTAGGTGTCCTGAGACACGTCTCTAAGACTTTACGCGAATTTATATTAGCAATTATTGTTTTTTATAGGCAAAAGGGCAAGAGTCATGTGCAATAATAGGAAACGTACGCGTTTCCGGTTTTTAAGGGTGCAGATATTTAAAATTGGTAATGGTTCTGGAATGGATTTTCACTCGAATAACTCATTGTGAACATCTTTTATTCGTTTCTTTTGTACCTAAAACAGAACCAGCGTTGAACACCGCTACCTAAACCGCAATGTCTCTAAAATGTAACGAACGTAAGTAGATCACGTTACTTGGATTGTTATTATTATTTGTCGTCACGCTATATCCCGCGCACAGAAGAGGAGGCAGAAGAAACTTAGTATTAAGACACACCATTCCTTACTTTCCGTTCAATTTCCAAGACATCGAGTGTCTCAATTACACTGTTTGTCTTATTAGCAGATAATAATAAATGACAATTATATTATTAAAAATCTATCAAAGCCAAATCAAATATCAGTATTAATCCTACTTATATCATAAATATGAAAGTTTGTGAATATAATTTATGTAAACATTTAGTATTATTTGACTGTAATATAACAATAAGATAAAGCCGAGTTATACCGCTAGTATAAAATAAAGATAGATATTTCTTCTATAGTATGTAGTACGTAGACATTCGTCGTCGGGTTCGTCGGTCGCGGTCATTGCTTCTATAACAAGATTTGTTTACATTGTAAATACAAACCATTCTTTCTGTATTCTTTTATAGTACAAGTTTTAGTTTTTTAAATTAATTAATAGCTTAATCCTGTAAATAAAATGTATTTTATTTAATATTTTCAGCTAAGTTCCGCTACTCGGCACGCAATGCCTCCAGAATTTAGCGGAAAGTGGGTAACGGAAAGAACTTAACGGGAACAATGTTTTACCACAAGGTTCCCACTTTCCCCTTCTATGTATAGGATACCGCATAATAAGCTAAAATACACTTTATCTTTATAAAACACTATAGGTATATTTACCTTATCTGGAATTTGCTGCCCGCTTCCTTCTCTTCAGATTCACAGGTGACGTTGCCGAAGGTATCCACAGCCAAGTACTTTTCCAAATGCGACCTCAAGTAAATCATGCCTGAGGAAGAAAATTATATAAATTAAAATTAAATCAGCTTCACGCTGTATCCCGCACACAGCAGGGTAGGTAGAGGGAACCTAGTCTTAAGATACACAAGAACGTCTAAGTAATTATAATGTTTTCAAAACTAATTACTTACTTAGGAGTTTCTTTGCCTTACATATTGCAGAAAATGTAAAATAAATTTGATAATAAAATAATAAAAAGACTAACGTGTTTTATTTGAAAACATGTTAAAATATAAAATTAGATTTATTTCCTTTCATAAAACGGTCAATATGCAAATACAACAAGCTTAGCATATGTTAGTAGTCACTTTACGCTAAATAAATTATATTTTTTATTAAAATAACAATATGTATTTGAACTTTTTAATGAGCGAACTGTAAAATTTTAATATAATAAACGATTTATGATCATTGTAGAAAAAATATATATCAATAAAAATAAAATATATTGTATTAACAAAAAAGGTTTTGTTTTATTTAAGTTAATTTTAATAATGTATAAACGTCGAAATTATGTTTATATTATTTTTAATACATAGTCGGACTAGAATACATAAATATTTATTGGTGTGATAACAACCGTGTGTCACTCAATACCTATCTCGGGCGTAATGACGTGAATATCAAATAGTATAAATTTGCAAATGAAATTGGAAAGTATCGTTAAAGATTCATATCATTTGAATCATTTGAATAATACTCTTTATAGTGAAATTGGTGCCATTTTTTGTTGAAATATAATCTGCCTTATGAATAATATATAAACTAGATATAATATTGAATTGAAATTGAAATTTGTAGCCGGATATGAACCCGCGCCTCTTCAATATCTTCTATATACTTCAGTTTCATATACTATTCTCGATATATCTAAGCAAAGCTAAGCAAATCATGAGCGATTACACCCCAACAGTTTTAATTTTCATTTAAAAATATGTACCCACGTACTTGAACCTGCTCCTCGTGGATCTATCTAATTTTACTTGCGGCTTCGCCCGCGTTCAGTTTCAAATAACTGCTCGTTTAGCTAAGTTTAACCTTTCTCCTAAATGGGCTATCAACAAGAGATTTGTTCAAATCGAACTATAAGTTCTTGAGATTACAGCGTTCAACTAAGCAAAATCTTCAGTTTTATTATAGACTTGTTGTAGGAATAAGTAGGAATAACAAATCAACTGAGCTCTTTGTCGTCGTCTAACGTCTTGAAGTGACAAACGCGACATGGCATCGTTTAGGTGATACCTATACTATGTTAGACTTGTGACTTCCACCTCGTCACCTATAGCTCCCGCACAAAGCAGAGTAGGCAGAGTGAACTAAGGAATCTAGTATTAAGACTCTCCGCGTTTCACATTTTTATAAAACGTATAAAAAATTAACATAGCAGGTTTTAATCCTCTTCACCTGGACTCTTCATAGATTCCAAGAGGCGCGAGTTCTAATATCTATTTTTATACGTTTCCCCAAAACCTACTCGACACCTGTTGTAGGTACCTACAGTAATAAATAGTTAAAAAACCCTAAATATCTAAATATGGCAACAATCCATATTGTCGATTCCATATGCCTTTGTTTCCATGGGAAAGGAGAACAATGGCAGCCTCTAGCCTAGTCTACTCTAGTGTTTTTGCGTTAATTGGCTCAAGAGACTGTCACAGTTAGAACGTACTCGGCGTGATAACGTGTCTGCTTCTCATAAGGACCCTCAAGTGTCGGCAAAAGGAACCTATTATGGTACTTTTGTTAAGTATTTTAATACTATACTAATAAAAGAATAACGGATTTAAAGCAACCCTAGAATTTTTTTTATAGAATGGGTTCAGCTTATCAATATAAGTTTGAATAGCGTAACTCAACGCCCCGGTTTATTAGACCTGATTAACTTCTGCTATCTAAAATATACAGGTTAAGTTAATGAATTTAACAACACGCCTTGCCTTGGTGGTTACCAACTCGGTAACCAACAAACTCGGCTCGGTTGAGCGAAAATATTAAAATAATCAATTCCCTATATTGGGAATCGAACCCACTACCTCGATATTCAGTCACACGCTATGCCGCTGTGCCACGGTGACCTCAACTAGTGGAGCACGGGGTGTCTCAACTAGATTAAGACTGCGTGAAGCTAACACACAATTTTCATTCAACCTCAACCGTCAAACGAACCCACATCTACCTCAATAACTAACACATTCAGATTCACCACTAATGTCAGGGGTGCCAAAGCTTTGAAGTCGGATATGCCTACATTTAGTTTAAATATTTTCATTTCACCTACGGGAATGTAAATGGAGGTTCTACATTATAAGGGGTCGCACCCCATTGCCAAGGTCCTCAGCTGTTGCGCACCGATCAATACCATGCGCTATGGGGTCCGCCCACATCATTATTTGACTAACTTTAACATATGTCTGTATTTGACATATATATGGTCTATATCTAGTAAGTGGGGAACGGAGTGTCTTAACACTAGGTTCCCTCTGCCTTCCCTACTGTATGCGGTATACAGTGTTATTTTTTTTATTTATATATATCTATCTAGTCTATACTAATGTTATAAAGCTGAAGTCTGTTTAACTGAACGCGCTAATCTCAGGAAGTACTGGTACGACTTTAATAATTGCTTTTGTCTTGGATAGTCTATTATATTTTTCTTCGCTAAGCTAAGAACACATGGCTGCAGTCGCTTGGTCGCTTTGTCTAAATACTTATAAGGTTTTTAAAATTAAGTAACTTAACAGGATTTAAACTCACAGGTATTGGCAAACACTTAAAAGCTCTAGCCAATGGAATCTATACATATGTATATACGTTTACAGCACGCTCCATAGTAATTATTTTTATTTTCTGGCTCTAGTAGACAAATCACGGCGTTTAGCTCCATCACTCAACACGCAATGTTTTTGAAATTTGGGGGAAAGTGGTGAACACAATAAGTCTTAACATTATCTTCACTATGCGGGTAGAAACAAGAAATCTCTTTTTTAACGAATATGTCTAAAATCTAACCTGAATAATACCGCACATTTACCGCTACTTCACATATAATGCAAATATTAACTTCATTTAAAGTTATATTGGGCTTTGGAAAGCGCGTCGAAGCAATTAAGCTCTCGAGGGTGGATCTATTAACGAGGGTAGTGGGTAGTGGGTAGAGGGTGGAGGGTGGAGGGTGGCTGTGCTTCTCTTATGTTCGATTTGTTGTTTTTTGTATGAGAATATTGATTGGAAACTGTTTACATGAGTTTTTTGTTGTTGTTTTGATAAAACGCGGCGTTGCGTTCCACAACTCACTTCTTTCTATATATACTATCATCAGTCACAAGTTTAAAGGAAATAAGAAAAACTCACTATCATTAGCATTCCCAGAAGCGGGTTCCAGGGTCCAAATTTGCTTCTTCTTCAGACTAGTTCCGTTGGCGTTGATCTTGAACCCGAAGGTCTCTGCCGTTAGATAACGATAACGGGAGTTGATAAGGCCGATGGTCCACCAGCCTCGCTGCTGGTTCTGCGTGATGATGTCTCCAGCTCCATTCATGTCCCCGTTGCTGTGACCGTTTAAACCGTTCATGATGTTCTAGAAAGGAAAATATTGTGTTTTAGTAAAATATAATTATCATCGTGCATAATGTGTGATTGTAAATGAAATGGTTGTGTGTTCGATTCTTAGTCGGGGGAATGAGTTAATTAGATTTCCTCGTTCTGGTAATAGGATAAAGTATGGCATGGAGTTCAGCCACTTAATACGCAATGTCTCGAAAAGTGGGCGATAAGTAAAGTTTTATTTGTAAGGACTGCCCCCAAAGTAGGTCTGTCTACACTGCCCAATTATTTTTTCATATTTTTGTATTAGTCGATATCTTCACAACATGTTAATTGTAGAAACGTAAGTAAAGAAACATATATTTGCAATGTCTTACAAATCATTAGTCTTACATATATTCTTACGCACGGCTGACAAGAGAGTAGCGGGACCGTCACACGCTTCATTTAATATAGGTACCGTGATGTATTACTTTTAGTATAACATTAGTTACATGTTTACAAGTTACTTATAGAGTTGAGAGAACCAGTACATCCTAAGATTTAACAATTCATATAAGCAAACTCTTCATATCCATAACATTAGTAAAGACATACGATACCAATAATATTTGTATATTAGCATAAATTTGAATAGTTAACTCTAATAGTTAGTTACATAAATTATTCTAGAATGAACAAGAGGACAGTCTAGCAAAGTAAAGCTAAATTATGGACGGTCCGAATTACAGCATCCGGTTCCGTTAGATAATATGGCAAGTGGACTCAGAAATTAAGGTTTAAGATAGGTGTGGAATGAATGGATATATTATTATAGACTAGCTTTTTACCCGCGAATTCGTTTCAATGGTTGAATGGAAGTAATGTAAGAGTCATGACTCACTACTTGACACTTTCTAAGGCACGCCTGCCTGCATTTCCGTACAGGAGGAAGAGTAAAGCTGCATTTTAATAAAAATATTGTGTCGAACAGAATTCGAATCCATAATCATCAAATACAATCAAAACCTAACTAAAACGGCAGAAATTATACAAAAAAAAGCAAGTACACCCACAACGATACATGATCCACCACACATTTGCCTGTAAATGGTAAATTTTCTGTCTGAGAGGAAAATACATCGCAGACAGGCCTCACTAGTTCACACTAACGGATCCAAAGCTCTCTCAAAGGAAAGCTTCGCTAAAACGTGAGCTTTTAGTATTTAAATACAAATAATATGTCCCAAGTACCTACTCATTATTTGTTAAGTTCCTTTTGAAGTTAAAATAAGTGCTCAATTTTGTACTTTTAAGAAATATCTTCATTATCTACGTTTGCAGTATGTAATTTGTATATGTTTGCATGTTTAATTTGAGTTGACAGTTATTTAAATGTGAAATTATAAATATTTGTTCTTATACTAGGGCCACCACGAGGCTTCGCCCGCTTGGTCGAAGCGAATATTTAATTAATATTATTTAAGTAAATATTATTCACCAATCGCGCGAGCACGACAGTTTTTCTCGATCGATAAATCCCGATCCCGCGGGAGTTCCGAGATAAAAGGTAACATATTGTTCTACAACCCCCTCTACATTTCAGTGAAAGTCCGATAAAAATCGGGACTTGTAAAAACAGGTAAAAAACACTATTAAATTTCCATGTAGGTATGCCAACATTCACATGGTTCTTAACTCATGGTCAAGGCTTTGTACCTTGAAAAAGGTATTATTCATCTAGATTCTAAGCAATACCTAATTAGTATATACAGTAGGTATGTTTAGCATACCGCGCCTATTTTAACTTCCGAGGTTATGTGTTCCATGTCCTCGGCAGTCGGCACTCCTAGCTCTGCCCATCTTACACGCTTGGATGAACTACAGATCTAGTTTTAAATATAGGTAAGTATGTGTTTAACTAGCATGTCATTTTTTTTTTCAGTTTCACGCAGTATCCCAGGAAAGGTATAGCAGGATAGGCACAGACATCCAAGTGTTAAGACTCTCCTTTCCCTTCTTTTTTGTTAATGTATTACTAAAGCGACCAATTTCAATTTCTGCGAATGAGAATCGAACCCAAAACCGTTGCGTTTACAGTCATTTTTTTTTAATATGTTACCTTTGTCTTATCATATATGACACATGTCACAGGATAAACAGAATACAGTGTTTTCCTCACCGTGTTCGTATTTTTCCTGTAATTTGGATTTATTTTGTGGTTCCCAATAAGACCAGAGACATATTTAAATGATAAAGACAAATCTTTTTATGAATTCCAAGCAAATAATTGATTCCGCCCGAATAGAATCTAAGCCATCACGTTTCCAATAGACGCTGTACCGCTGAGCCATTACCACCTCCATAATATATCATTCTATAAATCAAAAAATCTCATATAAATTTTAATTTCCCTTCAAAACAATATAATTATAATGACAAACATGTCAAACCAGAGTGTTCACTGAATTAGTATAATGAATGAGCTCGAAATGATGATATAACGCCTTCCAACAAAGGCGGGCGGTGCCTTTGACCTACCGACCTCGCGGCGTACCGTGACGGTGCGCCCGCGCATTGTGCTCTCATATGGTAAAACTGAAGTCTTTTATGGGATTTCAATGTAATTTTGTAAAAAAAAATGTATTTGCGGCTTGAAAATCAGATAAAATCTTTTGGTTTCGAGGTAGAACTGGAATTCTCAAGTTAAATCACAAGTCAGCCAGCTACCACTTGTTGAGAAGGTAGTTTTGCTGAGAAGATCCTGCGAGAGACTCAAGTTGCTTTTGTAAAATGTAGCTAAAGTAAGGTATAATATATAATGGACAAAACTGCTTACAATATAATAACACTCGCAAGTACATTGAATAAAAATTGTAACTCATCGCAGTCTCTACAAGGAAAATGTAAGCGAAATTCTATTTGTTTGTTCGTTTGTGCACGCTAATCTCGAAAACGGGATGGCCGGAACTTTCCGTAATATTTAGTGTTTATTTTATTCAAATTGTAACTATAAATAAATAATGTCAATATAAAATGTGTTGTTCGACAAAATTGCTACAAAATAAGATTCGCGGAACATAATAGCGGAACTCAACGCCGCGGTTTACCTCGACACAAAAGCGAAGAAATGGTAATATCAAATTAAACACATATTTTATAGAATTCTTACAGGCTAAAGTCTCTTAAAGTATACAATATTAAATTTCTCCGGATGAGAATCGATCCCACAAGCACTCTTGTTTACTGTCGCACGCTTGTGTATTTTTTATAAAATGTCGTATATACGTAAACTGGGACAATAAAATTATTTAAAGCGAATCAAAACTTGTTTGTTTGCGTTTAGTGCTATCATGTTTCCTGCGGAGTATTATTGGAACGAGGATAAAACACTATACGATACCTAAACTATATTTATTCAATTCTTATTTAAATTTGTAAATATGTATTATAGCAGAGTGGGCAGTGGGAACTTGGGAATTTAGTGTTAAGGCACTCTGTTCCCATTAAGACAATTATTGTTGTGTCGAAATTAATATAATCCACATTATTCCACATTAATATGAACCCAAAACGCGTTTACGGAGAGAGGCCATCCCACTCCGCCACGACGCCATGAAATATAGCAAGGTAGACGGAGGGCACTTAGTGTTAAGACACTTCGTTTCTCACGCACCAACGAACTATAGAGATATTACTTGAAACTTGAATGAGGAACTCAATCGCGATTAGTCTTAATACCAGAGCAAGAAAGTGAAAACAACAAATCGAACCCCCAACCATCCGGCTTTAGCAGTATAATTATTTATTTATAATAAAACCACAATATACAAATATTATGTTAAGTCTATTTGGGCTTCCAACGATCTATTATTAAACACGCACAGACAGACAATAGAAGACTCAATGGACAATCGTTACTAAATATATAAACAATGTACGTAATACTAGCTAATGTTAGTTTATACAAGCATTTAAATACAAGTTCTGTGTTAGTTTCATTTTTTTTAGCTTTTCGCTATATCCCGAACATACCTGGAACCTGGGAACCTAATGACAAGACAATCAGTTCTCATTAGGATACTTTCGTCCGCCACTTTCAGTCTAATTCTGAAGGATTTGCGTGATGAGTGGGGGAACTCAAGGTCGCGCCTCGGTAATAGGTCGAGGAAATAAATATATGAGATATTTCATTTCTCTGAGTGGGAATGTAACCCAGAGCCAGTCGCGTTTACATGCACACTTTCTGCCTCTGCGCCATGACTGACCTCCAATTTTTGTACATTTCTTTAAATCAAAATCGAACCCATATTCATCTCAAATACTGAACTACTGTGGCATTAATATATTTCCATACGTCTAAATATCTATTAATTATAAACACCAGCCGTAAAATAAGTGTTTATGAGGTATGAAAGTAAGCGGTTTGCTGCACTAAACTAAACTGTTATTTTAGACTCCCGTTAGCTCTCGGCTGGATGACGAATCGTTTTACAAAGATTTAAGTTGATTTTAATGCAAATAGCTGGGCTATTTCTCCGTCTAAGAAAGTTTTGATACCTTCTCCGCTTTTCATTTATAGCACTTGTTTAAGCAAATATTTATATAAGTGTTATTTAAGCAAATATGTTGTGTAATTATAACCCATTCTAAAGGCTGCGATTGTAAACGCGACAATTGCGGGTTCGATTTTCAATCAGAACATTAAGTTATTCTTATTTCCCAATTAGTGTCTTCAGTCTTACAGTAGGTTGCCTACGCCTGTCCTGCTGAATGCGAGATGCTGCGTGAAACTGATGAAAATGAGCTTTACAATCTTAAATTATTATTAACCGATTATTCTAGATTTATCTCAGACATCTGGATTTTCAGTGTTTATTTTAAATACAACACATGTTAAGTTTACGGCAACAATAAGTACATGGTTCGCGGGGGATGGGCGTTGAACTCTGTCTCTCCCGAAGTAACGCCGCATTGCAGATAAAAATTTAGGGGGGGTGTGACTAAATTGAATTTTGGCAAGTGCGGGTTCGAGGCGCGGCGTCTGGCATCCGTTGTAAAGGAATTGTCAATCTAAAGTATAATATACTAACAAGTATCTACGTGGCATTCCGCTTTATATATTTAGTTGGAGTATTTGCACTTAGTGGCGTTGGGGTCTGTCTAGAGGGGGTTTTCTTAGGTGATATTCACCATTTCATTTTATTTTTTTCAACTTTAGAAATGATTTTTTTCTTAATAATTTTAGAACATTGTAATAATGACGATAATGGAGACATTTAATAAGAGAATATAAATTTCCCGATGTGTGTAAATACATACCAGGGTAAGAGGCCAAGAAACAGACTTTTCACCCAAATTCAAGACACTACGTGAACAAAAAACGCGTTTTGAACACATGAAATAATACATTTTTCCGAGTCCTTAGACACTGTCCTGTTACACCACGACAGTTCCAAATAAATTGAAGTATGCATTTTCATCTCGAATGTATGCACTAAACCGAATGTAGCTCCCAAAGGGCGGCGCTACAAAAGCTCGCAATCTTATCGAGTGTAATGAAGAACAATGCTGTGCGTATAAATAACTGTAATATTTAGATAACGAATATGTACGCTTATCTATTTCTACTGAAACTTTGAATTTGAGCCCCAAATGCGTCAATCATGAGTGTATAATCTCTGTATTTATTATAGTGTAGCTTAGTAGGTAAAGTAGGCTGAAACCAAATGTTAAAACTCTCCGTTCACAGTTGCGTAGCGGAACTCAACGCCGTATTTCGTCTTCTCGTTTTATTAAATATTGCTATAGTATATGCACCACAAAAGGGCCAGTCTAGTCGTCAGGAGTCGTTCGGTTCAAAGGTCTATGAACGCGTAATCTCAGAACATAAATAAACAACGGACGCATCGGCGCGTCCAACGGAATTTGCGGTATATCGATTCATATACAATGAGTATACGTAGACTGCCAGAGCCAGACTCACTATATTACATGTAAAGTAGGATATTTATTTATGACGTGTAGAGGCAGGTTGTGGGTTCGATTTCCACTGGAGCAAATTAAGTTTTAATATTTTCGTTCTTTCCCCCTCTACCTACCCTGCAACTAACTAAATAGTAGGTTTTACCTGCGGCTTTGCTCTCATTTCATTTCAAGTGCAAATAACTAAAGTTTTGTATGACACATTGTGTTTGTAATAAGGTTCTTTTCAAACCGGAGATAAAGTGGATTACAACAAAAACATAAATGTGACGTAATACATATATTGTATAGCCTCAATAAATGGACCATTCAATTCGAACCAGTATTTTCTTAACTTAGCACGTTCAACTTCTCAGTTTTATTATATTAGTTATGCATACAGCAGGGTAAGTCACGTTGCCCATTTTATGGTCATATCACGTAGGGTGGCGGAAGTTAACACCGCGTTAAGCCTGACAGTACCAGAGCACTGGTAGTACCAGTTCGCGTGCCACAACTCTAATCACTGTCTTTCAGAAACGTCCCAAGTGTAACTGTAATGTATTTAATAAGGCATACGAGGCAATTACGCGGGGCTAAGATGCAGCTAAGTGGCGGGTACGACGGAAGTCGGCTATCATCCCGCGTCAAACCACCAATGAGATAAAGCCGCACGCGAATATATCGTAAATCAACACCAACATTAATATTATTATTTATATGTATTGTTTGTTTATTATAATGCAATTTAAGTAGTTGTCAGGTTCGATTTTCATTCGGGGGAATCAATTTGTTATGGATCAATTGCTCGCTCCAGTATGTCCAGAGTTTAAGCACTCAATGGCAATGTCTCAAAAATTGGACGAAAAGCGGGGTACTTTGAATAGATTCATTCTGCAATGGGAATAGAACCCACAGCCGTCGCGTTTACAGTCAGACTATATTTCACAGCGTTACGATGGACTCATATGTTTATAGAATTTAAATAAAAATAATTCAAGAAGCTTTTCCAGCATCGGAGTGAAATACAATTGTGGATTCGATGCCCTCTAGGGAATGATCTAATGTCTTAACACTAGGTTTCCTCTACATAAAGCGATGCTAAAAAACATAGTTTAAATAATTTCAGTCAAATGACTAAACCAGTTTGAGCAGTTAAATTACCGGAATAACTTGAACAGTACCTATCCTTATTATAAAACAATTTATCCAAAGCTCCCACGAATATTCTAAACAAGTTTGCTTCTGTACACGTTGCTTGGTGTTTATGCAGTAAGTCATAATATTTGATGGTTTTTTTATTTTCACGGATATCAAGCGAAGTAATCGGAATATGAGACTAGTCGTGGCGCAGGGGCGCAAAAGTGTGACTGTAAAATCGACCGGCTGGGGGTTCGATCCCCACTCGAAGAGATGAAATATTTACTTAAATTTTTATTTCCATTTCTTCGTTCTGGTGTCGAGGGAAAAGCGTGGCGTTGAGTTCTGCCACTGAGAATTGGGAAACGGAGTGTCTTAACACTAGGTTCCCTCTGCCTACCCTAATACAACGTGAAGCTAAAAAAATCTAAAGCAATAATCATAGCATTCTAACACCATTCCCATTTCACATCACTAAGTGAATAAACAAGCGAATTATAAAAAACCACTTTTCTCATCGACGAGCAAAGAAATGAAGTCAAGATGTTTGAAGAGCACTTCAGATTGAATGTGGCTGAGTGCCCTACAGGCTGCTGGCCTCGGTACATTGTTTATGACGGCCCTTTCATCTTGGTAATACACTTTAATTACTATCTGGTCTACTGTCCCCAGAGGACAGTTCTTGAGAGTCTTTGGGCTGGTTTAAGACGATAAATTGTGAAGAATATATATCTATAACGGCTTATGTAATTGAAAACGGCTATTTCTATCTAAATATTTATAAAGGGTGGCTTTTCTATACACAGAAATGGCAAAAACGTAGCTCACGATTAAAATATCCAAATATTTTCAAGAAAATTGTTCAAGATTATAGGGAGGTCACATAAAATTCAAGAGGATCCCTTGAAAGGTGACGTCTTTCGGAGGTTGATGACAGTGGACCAGGCGAAAGACCGTAGACCTTTGTGCTCTATAATCTTTGCTTTTCTCCGCATAGCGGAGTAGAGAGGGAGGAACTAGTGTTAAGATACTTCGTTCTCTACTTTTCATCTCAATTTTCGTGACATTGCGAGTTGTTGAAACTCAACGCCGAGCTTTATCTTATTACCAGTGCAAGTAAATGAAAATAACTCATTCTCTCGAGTGGTAATGGAACCTAGAACCGCAGCGGTTTGCAGTCAAATACTTCTTACCCCGCCACAACGGCCACATGGACTTGAAAAAAGAAAAGATCCAAAGCTATATGAATAGATATTTCGTGATAATACCAAAAAATTGAACAGTTATCCGTTTCCCACGTTAAGTTATCGTATCTGGTACCTTAACCCTGGCGTCGCGTGCGCGTGCGCACAAATACAGTGCCGTTAGAGAGGGTCAACGACCCCGCGCCGAGCCTGAGCTAAGCGTTATCTCGACATAAAATGTAAATTAGAAATCATTTTACGTCAAATATAATTGAATATTGATAATATTGTGTTTTATACTAAATATATGTATGTGGGTAATTATTATGAGATACGTTTAAATGTTAATACAGCTATTCTACTTTATACAGCATTCCTTTTATATCTTAGTAGTGTTCAAAGCATTGGATAACCTTTACTTGGCTAAAACTCTTTTGCATTGCTGCTAATGTGGAAAAGTAGAAGAATGACAATTTATTATATATCTTTATCAAATGCAAAATATACAAATGAAAATATATTATCTTGTATACATAAATTACCGAAATAAACATCGTCGAGGTAAATTTAATTGGCATATTGACCGTATAATATAATACTTGCGCTGGAACAAATATGAGTACAATATTTGAAATATTTTTGTTTCTCTTATCTGGCAAGCGCTGGCACGTCCGGTTGTAAAGGCGAAGGTTGTGGATTCGATCTCTACTCAGGGTAAATGAATTGTTTACGTTCCCCGTAATAAAAATTACGAAGCTGCCACCAGAATAAAATATATTTATTTGGATCTAAGTGTAGCATAAAATGACTAATTATTAACTTTCCGCCAACCCTGTTTCCGCAGTAAAATTAAAAAGTTTACTTTGTAATTTTAATTACAATGAGCACCTAAAACTCATTAGAACCTGTTCCGGAGTAATTCGCGCGTGACAGACGTGCTGATGTGCACCAGAACGTAAAAAACTTATATTAGTATGTACTCGTAGTTGGCGAGAGCTGGCTTTACTTTGATATAAGCAATTTCAATGCTAATGACCGACGTGAATACTAGCGATGGCTTAAAACTGTAAATGTATAAATTGTAAAATATATTCTAGATATTCCAATTTTTTTTAAGAAAAAATATTGTTTCTACAGTCTTACTTTCATGTTATATACTGAACATAGCTTTCCACCTAATTCTGGAGGCATTGCGAATTGAACGGCGGCACTCAATGCTAGGCTTTTGCCTCGTTACCAGAGCGAAGAAATGAAAATATTAATAAGTCATAATTCATTTCCCCGAGTGGGAATCAAACCCACAATCGTCGTGTAACAGTCACATCTGGGCCTAAATAAAATATTTTGATTTAGAAAAAAAAACCAAGTGCGTTAATGGATCAATTACATATTGAGATGATAAATTACCCTTTAACATGCTTCTAATTGATTGTACATAACATTTGGACAGATTTGTTTTTAGATAAACGATACTGTATATTAAAATTAAAAACATATTACTAATACTAGGGAGCAACGTGCCACAGCGTCCTCGGTGGTCTGCCTACCCTGGGGCCATACGTGGGCAAAGCTTAAAACTATAAAACTTATGGAAAAAGTTATTGAGCATGTAGCAGGGTAGGCAGAGGGCCTATAGTGTTAAGACACTCTGCCCCTCACTTTCCGGCCTCCTTAATTTATTACTCAAAATATCCTTCGTTTTTAATTTTATAAGCAATCGTTTCTCCGCTAAGCAACTACTTAGACATTTAGAACATAATAAAATCACTAACAATATAAAAACACGAGTATCTCCCTCGTGTTTTAATTACAGAACGAGTCCTAAACAAACAATTCGAAGAAACGTTTACGAGCGCCATTGCCACTTCAACTAAACAGAGCTAAGTAATAGATTGATATATTTTATCTAATTCTTTCTAGTTAACAGTGTGTAGTTTGTTACGAGTATATAGTTAGTTGTGATTTTTGGGAGGCATATTATCTTATTTTGTTTTTTATAATGCAGCGTTAAGTTCCGCCACTCAACAGTTAGTGATCTCGAAATGAATTCAGTCGTTTGAGAAATCCTATTATTCTACCATTTCATCGAGAGAAGTTATACCATATCACGTAACTTGGTTCGATGTTATTCATTTCGGTCAGTTACCATGGGCTAGTGGCTAGTGTAAACATATTTTTAATTATTTTACTAAAAACGGAGAACAAATCACTTCGTTTTGCATGCTTTATTTAGAGAAAACTTCAAATTACATAAAAAAACCCTACCTCCAATGAAAATTGAATTCACAGCCACCGATCTATAAACAACGCGTAACAATCCCTCTCGTCCACACGACACGAGGATAGAAAACCTAAAAATAAGTAAGCTTCAAGTTGTTTATTTTAAAGTTTACATGGCATTTCTATTTCCGTGTCAAGTGAGCGCAGGCAGAGGCACGCCCTCATTTCGTTTTGCCTCATTTTAGATTCTCGTAGACGAGTGTCGCGTTGAGATAGGTCGCTTACGGATATTAATAGTATTCTACATATTTGTCGTCGCTGGTATTGCATAGTAAACGTGGTTGCGAGTTCCAATTTGAACTAAACGAAATTCGTATTTTTTTTAGTGTTTAAACGTTGTAGTGTACCTACTAGGGCAATGGTTGTTAAGTCAATCTCCAGTTGGAGGAACTATTCAGTTCCAGTTTTCAGTGACCCGCTCAGGTAGAACAGAGTGGCGTCCCACCACTCTACTAGTGTCTCGAATATGGTGGCAGCACGGAATATGTTAACACTAGATTCTCTCTGGCTGCTATATACGAGATAAAGCGCGAAGGTATGGAACGTCCTTTTTTGAAGTCGGTTATCATCACAGTTATATTTAAATAAAAAAATTAAATTACGAAACTGTCAAGAGATGAGCCCAAAATACAAATGTCACTTTTACCATTAATAACAAAATTATTAATTTGAACACGTCTCGTATATCAATGTCAATTAATTTTTACCAGAATTCGGTAAAAAAACCGCCATCAGAATAAATCCCGTGACTCATAAACGCAGTGGAGTGCAGCTGCGTCCGACTCCAATGTAAGGACAAAGAACCAATAATATTTAGTTACCACTTTGGGAAGGAATGACCGTTTTAACCTTCATATTTGTGCTCTTGTATTTTTTGGGAAGAAAGAGAAAGAGAAAAAATATCAGCTGCTCCACTTTCTCTCATAAATAGACATTATGCTGGGCTACAAATTGATAGGAGGCAACGGCCTAAATGCCTAGATTAAAGCGATAATCCAAATCTACTGCCACACACTTTTAGCTTACATCTCGCGTATAAAGCAGGCAAAGGGAATCTTGCAGGGAAACTCTTCCAAAACATTTCATTTTTCATATACCACAGTAAGAAAAACTATATAGTATAAGAATATAAAAATAAAAACCTTGGGTTGAGAGTATATGCGTTCTTCACAATGACCTTGACACTGTCGCCCGCGCGACAAGAAATCCAAGTCATTCTATATTGGGAATGGTCTCCAAATATTTATTTTTTATCCTTTTACGTATGTAGAGTATAGTCGTTATTTATATATAGTGTTGTTGATTGTTTGTTTTAAGTTTATTTTTAACTTCACGATATATCCTGCAAATAGCAGTAAGGAGGGAACCTGTTTGGACTTACTTAAGACTCCGCTTCCATTTACTGCCTCATTTTCGTGATATTGTTGACACCAGAAAATTACTCAAGCCACCGGCTATCGAACCCACAACCGTTGTGTTTTCATTCGCTAAGTTTGTTAGTGAGATGTTTAATTATTTTAATGTTAAAGGTCACAAATTACTGCTTTCTCCAAAATACTGTGTAGTCATTGCGCTTGACAGAGATGACAGATAAAAATGTAATATTTTGTATCCCCTATCTATGTATATTGTACCGTATCTATTGTATATTGAAGCAAGTTTCGTTAATTAATAATTAGTAATTCAGTTTAAATTTTTAACACTGATAGTAAAAAAGTGACATTTGCCGAGTCTCTAAAATGTAAAACAAGCAAAGCCACAATATCAAACGAGTGTCGACTAAACCTTTATAAAGTATAATGAATTCAAGACGTTACAGTACCGACGTAGGCGCAAACAACCATTCAGCCCCATGCAGGGAGACGCGGCCTGCATTATAATGCAACGCATTCACGGGAGGATGTGACATAGACAAATCCTCTTTTTTCTGTCCCTGTTATATGAATCATCAAAGGATTTCATTTATTATTTTTAGTTATTGTTTAAAAAAAAAAGTTTAGCTTAATAGGTTAGCATCTGTGCCTGAATATACTTAGATATTTTTAACATGCCCTTATTAGAACTTTTAACTATGTCAAGAGTATATCGAGGCTAGTCGTGGAGCAGAAGCACAAAAGCGATTGTTAACGCAACAAGTTCTGGGTTCGATTCCCTTTAAAATATTTACTATTTACATTTGCTCCCTCTGGTAACGAGGCAAAGCGCAGTGTTGAATTCCGCCACTCAACATGCAAATAATTCGGTGGAAAATGAAGAACAAAAGTGTCTTATTGAGAGAGATTGGAGTGTCCTAACTAGTCTTAAGAGATTCCGAGGATCCCCCTGCCTAGTCTGCCATGTGCAGGATACAGCGTGAAACTACAAAAATATACATATATTACATAATATTTATGTATATGTAGTACAAACATTATTATAATGACTCATCGCTAGCTGCGGTTTAATAATACGTATTATATTTCAATGTATACATATATATAAATGTGTGTAGATAGGCATTTTAATTAAGTAAAAGAAATTACTAAAGGCATAAATAATTTCATTCTCTTCATCCTTCGTATTTTTAGCTCATGCTGGTTAGAAATTAAAGGTTTTTTTTAAATTTTTGCTTTTGAAAACTCTCTTTGAGTCATATTAATTAAAAAAGAAAAACATTTTCATATTTTAGCTAAAAGCTGCAGTTCGTAGTAGCTTTTAGTAGTAGGTAATTGTTTAATATTGCAACTCGCATTCTATACTCACGCATAATTATATAAACGTATGTATACCTACATGGCATTTAACTAATCTGGCTTTAACTAAACTAGTTTTAATTTATCATATTAAAGAGATATTACATTATCTATATTTGTTTAGCTTCACGCTGTATCCTGCAATACTAGGGAAAGCAGAGGGAATCTTGTGTTAAGACACTCCGTTCCCCACTCTCCGTCTAAATTTAAAAACGTCGCGTGTTGAGTAGAAGAACTTGGTGTTGCGCTTGTTACCTGAAAGCGAAGCGAGGAAATGAATATAATTTATTCCACTCACTGGAAATCGAACCCACAACTGTCGTGTTTACAGTCAGACGCTAAACAACGATATAATTACAATAACTTTAATATTTTATTTGAAAGTCTACATATTATGCCAGAGAGTGTATATTCCATGTAACCCAATGTCTGATTTCATATACTCCTCACCTGTACAAATAGAATACAGTCTCGTTTGAATGGACGATCTACCATACACTTTATTTATATATTACTTTTTGGTGAGGCCAGGCAGGGGCGCAAGCATGTGATTGTAAACGCAACAGTTGTAGGTTCGATTATCACTCGAAGCAATCAAATAGTTGTGGTTAAAGAGTTTATTTATTTCTCAAAAGAAATTACATTTCACTTAAAGAGAAATACAAAATTATCTTAAATTAGTACATATTAAACAATGTGAGCGTTGAAATCAGCAAAACATGGTAAATAACAAAAAGAAAACAATATCGAATACTCAATTAACAAATGTAAGTGAAAGAGGGTGTATTGAGATAATTTAAACATATTTGACCATGACCGTTTACAATGAAGTTAGATTTACCCACATTTGAAGAAATCATAATACAGGGTCGGATTCTATTTTAATTTTATAAAATGTTCCTTTAATTTTGTTTTAAAATATTAAAAATTTTTTGATGTTTTTATATATTGAGGTAATTTATTGTAAATTTCCGCTCCTTCATAAATAATAGATTTTTTGCCATAATTGGTTCTTGTATTTGGTAAGTATAAATTGTTTGCACTTCTAAGTGGTCTATTTCCTATTTGTTCATTTGTCAAAAAAGATAGCTCCGATTCTAATAAGAATACATGTGTTATATTGATATAATTGAAGAATATTTAGAATGTTAGTTTCATCATATATCTTATTTGTTGATGTTAAAGGCTTAAAATGAAAAAGCAGTTTTATTATTTTATTTTGAGTAATTTGCAAAGATTTTAAGTTAGTTTTAGCAGCGGCTCCCCATATTTCAACTAGATAAGTTAGATTTGACTGAACTAAAGAGTAATATATTGCATAGCACACACTACGAGGTAGACAACGATAGATATCATGCAATGAACCAAGTAGGGAGGATAACTTAGATTTAATATTTTCTATATGCACCGTCCATGTCAAGTCACTGTCCAAGGTTAGACCTAAATATTTTTCTGTGCTAGTTTTCTTGATTTCTGTGTTATTTATAGAAAGTGGGGTAAAATTGTGTATTTGTTTATTTTTAGCCTTAAATATTATATAGTGAGTTTTTTGTATATTTATTGTTAAAAGATTACATTGAAACCATCGGTTTAATGCATTTAGATCTTGTTGGGCGTGTTTCGCAATATCTTGTAAGGAATGCCCAAAATAAAAAATACTCGTATCATCTGCATAGAGTGTGAGTTCGCCACGAAGTGATAATTCACTGATATTATTTATATATACTAAAAATAACAGGGGCCCGAGTATTGATCCTTGGGGTACACCGTAAGTGATCATATGTGTCGAACTCTGATATTTATCAATTTTTACTATTTGTAGACGATTTGTTAAGTAATCGCAATCAAATAGTTAATGTTTTCATATCCTTGTTCTGAACAATGAAAAGCGCAGGCGTTGAGTTCCGCCACTCAACGCGCAGTGCCTCGATTATTCGGCTGATAAAGTGGAGAACGGAGTGTCTAAACACCAGGTTCCCTCTGCCTACCCTACTATATACTGAAATAAAAAGTTTATATATGTTTTACTAACTATTAACTGCCGCATCGCCCGCGCGGCCAAATGGAAATAACCAAGGGTTACTCCCAACGCACAGGTCACAGTGGCTTATACGGAACTATCGACCCAACCTAAGCGATATAATATCCTTCCTGGATAAATAGACTATCCGATATATATTTTTTCTATAATATAATATAATGGGTAATAATATGTAGGTAGGTATATACATATTTTTTATATCGAAAGAGAGCATCTCTAGATATTCCATTTCATTTTGACACTGATATGACGTCACGATATAAAGATTCAGATAAATAATAGTTCAGAAAAGATTATACAATATCGAGGCCGTCGTGTCGCAGCGGTCCAACGTATAACTGTGGAACGCGACGATTCTGAGTTCGATTCCCACTCAGGGGAATAAATAATTTTTATTTCCCCTATCTGGTAAGAAGACAAAGCGCACATAGGTGAGCCACTCAACACGCAATATCTCCAAAATTAGGAGTTGCCTAGGGAAATGAGGTTATTTACACTAGGTTCTCTCTAACCCCTGCTATATGCGGGATACAGTGTGAAACTAGAAAAAAAATTATAGTACAAAGTTATCAATTTCCCAAATTATGATAAACTAATGTCGACAGCATCCTAAAAAGCCTCTCGACATGTTAATAAGCGGTATCGACACCGCAGATACGTTATCGACGTGAAATTTTTCGACTATTTACACTCGATGATACAAACAGTATTGTATGTTTATTTAGAACTACTGTCATAATGTTTAATTTTTATGTCTACACAAAAACAGCTTTATCATTTTTTCCGTATAATATGGATAGGTACCTAGTGTTATGACACTATTCCCAAATTTCCGCCAAATTTTCAAGACCGTGTGTTGAATTGTGGAACTACAATACAATACAAACACCGCGGTTTACAACTATATTAATATTCCTCAAAGATTAATTTATAATATAAACTCAAATATTTCTGGAAGTAGACTTACGGCCATTGCATTCTGTCTCATTGTAAAATTTAAAAATGTATGTATATTTAATTTTAATCCAACACGAGATAAAAGTAAAACAACTGTTATTTCAGTCACTGTACTGTATAAAAACGCGCAAAATGAATTATTTTAATATTAATTAACTAACAGTTTAAGATCTCACAGCTGTTCAGCCATCATTAAATATAATAATTTAAAAATTAACAATTTAAATTAAACTTTTATATCTAATAAAAATTCAACTAACAAAATAAAATTCTAAGTAGTAATTTTAATTTAAATATTTATAATTAATTTTAATTCGCATATATGCCAGTGAAAAGTGACGGCGGTCGATTTAGACGCGTTCCGGTGCACGGAGATGAATAATTAAGTACTAATTATGAAATACCGCAGATTACTGTTCTTCTTCTCGTTCTATAATTTTTGGAAAGCTTCATTTTGAAAGTAATGCCTTATAATTTAATTTTAATAATCACGTTATACTTTCCATATACTTAAATTATAAGTGCTTGTATGTACCATGTATGTGCCGTATCGTCATCGCAGTATTTGCACTTTTTGCAATGTTCTTTCTACATACACAGTTCAGCTTAAAAAAATGCAAACATGTCATTGTTACACCAAATGAGCAGTTTGTATCTCTCTCCAATGTTCAAAAAAATATATTTTAAATCTGAAAATCTTTTCAAATATCTTTTATTTTTTTTAAAGGTAGTGTTTCTATAGCGCTGTAGAAGAGAATTCCTTATCTGTCATGATTTAGTTCCTCACTCTCTTATGTTAGATATTAGAATTTTTTACAAAACCTTGTATAAAATTTTATAATTTTTGTTTAGTTATAAACAAAAAAATCAAAGTTATTACTACACAAAAGCTATTAAGCGTGACCACCTAACCTGGTGGTCTACACAGGCTCACGTGATGTTAACCATTAAACCTGAGCTAACGGATGCTTCGAAATTTTATCAGCTCAATGGTTTGAGAACCGTAGCATGACGTGCTGTACTATAAAATTCCGTTTTGCTATGAAAGACGAATTATTTTTTTAAATATACATGATATACTATAACTGTGACGGCTGAGTTCGACAGATAAAATTTTATTTCTTAATAAAGTTTCAATTCCACGCTCTAGTCATAAGACAAGCGCGGCGTGGAATTCCGCCATGCGACACACAATGTCTCGAATATTCGGAGGTGCTTGGGGAACATAGTACATCGACATTAGGTTTCAAATTTATACATGATATATGAGTAGGTATATCCAACATTACAAATACACCCTCTAATTTTAACAAACCCTGATACCCTCTAATTTTAACAAATTAAGTCGACTGGCCTCAGCTGTTAATTGAAATATTTAACTCTAAATTAAAATAAATGCTTATTAAGAATAATATTGACGAAATTAAAATAAAAAAGCAAATGCAGAAACTGTCTCGCATTTCATCTGCAAAACGTGAGCATCCCAGACATTTACTGCGAGCCCTGAGACAAGGACGGCCTGCGTTGCGCACTTGTGGAACAGGGAGGTTGTGCACTATAAATAAGTATGTATGTACCTACAGACAAGATTGTTGACTTAGAAACCGTATTTATTTGTCCCTTCATGTTGAGAATAATTTATATAGTAAGATACTAACGCTGTGGGCGGTTAAAAATAAGCTCGAAAAAACCGTTTAAAAAGAAACTCGATAAAAAAATTATTTTTAATATATTAAATAAATAAATTTAACGATTAATTGAACATGTGATACGTTTGAATCAACAGAATACAGAATCAAAATGGCGATACAATGTGTCAATGACTTTTTAATTGTTTTTTTTTTATTATTATAATAATGTTTTAGAAAGATGTGAATTTGGCGCTATGTATTTTTATTCAGAATACAAAGTTAAATATTTTCTCATGGTATTTTCTTTATGCTGAATAAGTATAAAATATATTTTAAATTTCTCATGCTCTCGTTACGGTCATGTCTATATTATTTTCCGTTTGATGCAACTGATCACGATCTCTGAATCGGAGAACGTGACTTATCTCTCTTAGATATTGCATGGGTTTCTTTGTTGTATGTAGCACTTAATAACACCAATCTGATACAATAATCTGTGATTAAAAAAATAGTGTCAATGTACCCACAATTTAATTTTTTTAAATTAACGGCTGTTATTATCAGATTTTTTTAAAGAGATCTTAGAAAAAAGATCTGGGACATCTTTTCTTTTTTTTTCAGATAAATATATAATTCGTAAATAATAACAAATATTGATAATATAAAGTAATGATGCAAAATCGATAGTAAAATTTAATCTACGTGTGCACAGATCGAGTTCCGACTCCAAGCCCTTCGGTCAAAAACGAAGTAGGTATAGACAGAGCGAGGGTGTGTTATACATAGGTATAGAGTACGCCGGGACCGGGATAATCGATTGTAGCTCCCCTACCGTCTCGCCGGGCAACCACCCGGCATCCCGGCATCGACCCGGCAACCACCTCACAACCACGCTATGCCGCAAAAACTAAGTAAAATAATAAAAAACTCACCTTTTCACACTTCAGAGAGCGCACACCGAAGAAATGGGAATCGCGTATCGCGAAACACTAACTGTCACTATATTAAAAAAAGAGTATTTTTTTAAAATAAATTATAACACAAACATAAATTATTTTGGCACTGTCTTTTTATTGATATGTATATAATTGTTTAATATTAAATTAGCGGATTGTCTTTTAAAATTGAGTTAAATACTCAATAGATGTAACCCCCACAGCTGCTCGCGGCGGACTGAGCGGAGTGAAGGTGTCGCGGTCGGGGCGTAGCGACGCGAGTGAATGTAGCTGCGAAACCGTTAGGATTTAGGAAATGCACCAATGGGATTGATGGACATTTTGTATTTGAAAGTTTTTAGTTTTGTGCTATTTTATAATTTATTTAGATTTTTTTAAAGGTGAGTGTATTATTTAAATATTAGAAATGTTTTATGTAGATTATAATTTGAAATTAAGGCAGTCGTCATAATTGAAGTAAGGCCAGTGGTGGCGCAGGGGCACAAGCGTGCCACAGTAAACGCGATAGGTTGTGGATTCGACTCCCACTCAAGCAAATGAAATATTTAATATTTTCATTTAAATCGCTCTGGTAACTAAACAAAGTCGTTGACTTCCGCCACTCCATATGCAATGTCTCCACAATTCGGCGGAAAGTGGGGAGTTGAGTGTTTTAACACTAGGCCTCTTCCTACCCTATTATGCGGGATACAGCGTGAGGCTGAGTAAAAAAGGAGTCACTACACGTATGTATGTACGTATGTTGCAAAAAGCGTTTTACAATTTAATTTTATAAATATATACATCTAAATTCTTGTTATAATTATTCAAAAGCCTCCGCTCATAAGTAGTACTGATATATTTTTTTCTCTTTTAATTACAGTTGAAGCGCAATTTAGATGTTTGACAAAACGCATGTTAAAATGTTCATGCTAGTAAACACTAGCGACCCGCTCAGGGCTTCGCCCGCTTGAACTATACAATTATTTATCTGATTTATTTGTACAAAAAATGTAATATCGTGTATTGCGCATAATAGTAATCGACACAATCGCAATGAGTGCACGATATGAGAACTGATCCAATATTACTATTCACTACCCCACTGCGCGGAGTGCAGTCTACTCGTAAACGTACCGGTTGTGGGTTCGATTCCCATTCGGCGGAGAGGATTATGTTCATTTCCTCGTTCTAGTGTGGTGGCGAAACCCAACACTCAACATGCGTATTGTAAATTTGGCGGTGCGTGGGGAACAGAGTGTATTAATTCTAGGTTCCCTCTGTCTACTCCATCGTTTACGAGATACAACGTGAAACAAAATTAAATCAACCACAAAATCTTAAGGGGCAGAGTAAACCAATTTTTTCAAATCAAACATGTGTCTATGACCACTGAGTCAGAAACAGATAGTAATAAAAAAAATGTTATTTGTATGAGTTTAAAACTACTGAATTTTATTATTTTTTATTATGAAATTCACTTATAATTTTACATATCCCTACCGGGGTAGTCGGAGAGAACGGAGCGCCAAACGCTACGGTCTCTACATACCTCTTTCGCCTCGTCCACTGTCCTCAACCACTTCATACATGCCCTCCGCGGGATCCTCATGCTGTTTACGTGAACTTCCTCCAGTATCTTTGAAACTATGTTTTCGGACTTATAATTTTAATGTCCAAATTTTCTTTTAATAAAAAATTTAATAAAGAAACTAGTGAATTTTATTAGGGCGATGGAAAATGAAACCGCAACGGGCGGTGCAGAGCAATTTGCATACATTAGACTCGACTTGAGAAAACACTATACAGTGTAGATGTAGAAGTTACGATTTTAATCTTAGACTAGTCTGGCCTTATCCGAATATCTTGAATTAGTAATATGTAGGATACTGTATAATAGCAATTTAGTACATGCTACATGTAGCTATTTAAATTTAGTATGGCGATAGCTTTTACGTACTATTTTATTATTTTTTATAACTAAAAATGTTGTGATAAAGCAGCTTCAAGGTTTACCCGCATAACAGCATAGCCAGAGGTAACTTTACCTTAACTTAGCTCCTTCGCTTCGTCACCTGTCATCAATCTCTTCATACATGCCCTCCTCCATTTCCGTGACCTTCCTCCAATATCTTTAATACTGTGTTTTCGAAAGTCAACTGAGGTCTCCCCCTACCTCTCTTACCGCTCACTTTTCTAATGATAAGCTCGTTTTCCAATGTTACGCTTAATTTTAGAAATATTGCAAGTGATAGAATTCAACACCGCATCTTATCTAAAAGAGCAAGGATATAACAGCAATTTCAATGTATCAAGTTGCCTGGCGGGAGCAAATCCACAACCGTCGCGTTTACAGTCTAGAGTGGTCTTATCTAAATATCTTGATTTAGTAGAATACCTGTATAATTCGTGATAACAATTTAGTAAATATACTGTCTATTCGAAATTATTACGGCCATAGCTTTTATGTTTATTTTATTAGGTACTAAAACTATTTAGATGTTCTGAAAGTTAAAAGTTAAAACAATAGAAATTTAAATTTTAGTAGTGCTAGTAGATAGGCAGTCCTTTGCTTGTTGAATGACGGAACTCAACGCCGTCTTTTGTCCAAAAAATAGACTTACTGTAACTTTACACACTAGCGCCAAGAAATAAAACTATTAAATATTTCGAGTGGGAATGAAACCCATAACCTGGCATTTAAAGTTCCGACGGCCTCCGTATTACGGCTTACCGCTTCTTGCTATTTGAAATTTAGGCCCAAATTTATAATCAGCGGAGTGTTGAGGCATTAACTTCTCTTTATCTCTTTATGTTTAGACAACATTATTATAACAATAATAAAGAGATATTCAGTCAACATTAATCTATGAGAAGTCAATGATGCATTTACCTTCTCGTTGCCATAACATAACTGTTCTCGTCAATGTTACGGGACATAGTACGTGAACACCAGAAAAACTATCGATTGACTTCTGATACATCACTCGAGTGCTGTTAACTACGGCTATGAGCTATGTTCGTTAAATGGAAGTTTATTGTTACAAAGTTTTTTTTGTTATATTTTAGTACTAAATTTTATCTGTGGTTCCGCGTGCGCAATCTAATGAAAAAAAAATAACTAAGAGTTGTGTATGGAACATAACAAGATTAATATAGAAGTATAGATTTTTATTATTTGGCTTACAAAGCCTTATTCTGTACTTTTATTCAATTCTTAGTCGCGTCGACGGCAAACTGGGGTAACATCCAAATTGTATTTTAAAATGTCAGAAATATTTTTTTTATTTATTTTCTTTTATAAAGCTTACGTCTCAATACGTGGAGCCTAAAAGTAGTTCTTCAATGGAATTAATAACTATGAAATTAATTTTCACGAAAACGATATATTAAAAATAAAAAAAAATAATAGTAGATTTATTTTTAATTTGACGCCGCATCTGGCACCTGGCAGCAGTAGGCAGATGGGAGCTAGTGTTTAGACACTCCGTTCCTGTATCTTGTCGTGTTGAGTGATGGAACTCAAGGCTGTGTTTTTTCTTGTTAGTAGAACGGGTAAAAGATAATAATAATTCCTCTGTGTAGGAGTCTAATTGACAACCGGTGTGTGTAGATACAGTCGGAAGTGTGAAACTGCCCTACGAGTCCTTAATTTATCATTATATTTTCTAAACAATAATATATTACAATTTTATATTAACAAAGATAAAAATTTGACAAAACAATAGTTAAATTAACAATAAAAGGTTATAAACAAAATTACAGTTAAATTTATTCGTATATATAACCGTAACAGAGGTCTTTAACTGGCGTCTTAATTATCCTCTAATGAAAAAGACCGTGAAGCGAAAGCGGCGCGGGCGATTTTAGTAAAACGTCCATTTAATTATGTGTTACACATACTCGTATATACGAGTATAGTACGTTCGACGAGTCGTGGCTGTTTCGAAAATAGACTATTTGAAGTATTGCGCACTGTTCACTCGGAAAGAAAATAATCAAAAGTAAGAAAAATCCTAAAATCCAATCTGCGCACCCTTCTAGTGCTACTATCTGGTTCGCCACGACTGGTCGACCGTACTGTACAACTACTCTCCAGTATCTCGCATCTAGGCGTTTCTACGTGTTGATTTTGTAGAGAAAATTTAATTATAATTAATCTCATCTTATTTTATTTCACTTTGAATTTGTAACTAAAGAAAGTTTTGATTTACGATGTTTTATATCTATATTAGCTGTATACGTAATTTATGATAATGCTTGTGAGAGGTGCTCGCAGTGCACAGTGGAAGTGAGCGTTCATTCAGATTCAACTTAAACTTGTCCCTTACCCTCGTGGCGCAGAGACGTGGTGTTGAGATCCGTCACTCAGCAATGCCTTCAAAATTCGGCAGAAATGATCAAATAAAATATATGTATATTTGCTTAATACTTAATATTAAATAAATTATTACTTTAGTATTTTTTAAAGGATTCGCCCAAGGTTGTATCAGCCAAACTTCAGTTTCTTTCGGATCCTTGTCACCAGTCCTTGTACCATATTATTGCTTACACGTAATTGCCAACTTTCATGAGAATAAAAGATTCCAATATATTCTAGGTTTTCTGTAAGAAGCTATTTAAATACCTACTGTATTATGTAAGGTACAAAAAAAAATTACGGCTTACGATTTAATATAAACAGGTTTGTGGGTTCAAAATTCAACATTAATTGGGGCGGAAAACAGAGAATGGAGTGTCTTGACACTGGGTTATCTAAATCTAACTTAGTGATGAGTCACTCCGTACTTGACACACCACCTTAGTTATAGACACTATTGGGTAATAAGTAAATAAAGAACATTGACATCGAACTACAATTTAGCTTTCATTTGATGTTATAATAATTTTATTGTTTTACCCTAATATGATTCGATGCTAGGACTATTCTAGTCATGTTCAGATATAGAATACTATGCAATTCATATTTTTTTGTATTTTTTTTAATTGCAGACAGTATCCCACATACAGCAGAGGGAACCTTGCTTTAAGCCAACATAAATGAAAAATTAATTCCTCAAGTGGGACCGAATCCACAACCGCCTCGCTTACAGTCAGGCGCTGAGCTGCGAAGCTAATGATTACAAATATTAAATATTAATCTTAAATTTTAAGACGACGTTAATGATTACAAATATTTCAAATTCTAATTAGAAAACTAAATTAAATGAAGCGATAATTCGCATTAAAGCCAACTAAAATGTTATAACGAATTGTCGGAAAACTGAACGTCAAAAAGACAAGCCTCGTTAACTGCGACGGAATTCGGAAAGTGGTGTAGCTCGCGTGCGCACATGTACATTCATTATCATAATTGTTGAAAGCCGCCGCCTTTACTTCACACGACTGACGACATGGCGATAGGTTGAGATGCCTTGGTCTAGGGAAGCTGTGTTGGGAAAGTGGGGAATAGAGTGTCTCACCACTAGGTTTCCTCTGCCTACCCTGCTGTGTGCGGGATATAATGTGAAGCTGATTTAATTTAATTTAATTTAATTTAACTCCTTTCCCCGCTCCAGTAACAACGTATACCCTTTTCCTCCGAGTAGGAATCAAACCTACAAGCGCTGCGTTTACAGTTGTTCTGCAATTGTGCCACCACGGCTTCAATAAGTGAACCATTTTATTACACTTATAATGTAAGTAAGACGACTCGCGTGAATACTTATTGTAATTATATTTCAATTTGTAAAGAATTCTCTTCAACAGGTTTTTCAACGCATTTTTCTTGCGGAAACAAGACAGCTGTCACATTTGATTGGTCATTGAAGTGATGGGCATTAGAAGTATGATTGAATGTCACGCAATATCTCGAAAATTAGGCGGAATTGGGCGTATCTAGATATATTTTCAGGAGGGCCTGAACTTTAGCTACTTGCGGACGGATGGTGAAGAACAGAGTGTTTTAAAACTATTTTCTGATTGCCCTGTTAGGCTTAAAGTATGGGGCTGTTTATTTAACAAATAATAGATAATTTGTAATTATTTTTATAGGTACTGTATTCATTTATACCTATATATGAATAAACTATATATTTAATTACAGTAACTAATGTTATGAATATAAATCTGTATTGCGTATATTATATAAGACTACTTAGTATCTACTACCGGTGGCTTTGCCCTCGTGGTCTGGTGGTAATTACTAAGAATTGTCTTTTTTGTAATTTAATTCACATTAATAAATATTTTTAAATTATTTCACAGACACTAAATAAGGCGCCAGATATATAACAGATAATTATTTTTATTTGAAAGTCAAAAGTGAAAGCAACGTATTCTATTGTTAAAATATAAAATAATTTAATTATGAAGAAAGGTATCGTTTTCGCATACATAATTTAAATTAATTGTTAATCAAGATAAGCAGGTAGCCGACGCGTAAGTACAGTTAATATCATAAAGCGCGTCAATCCTGATGAAATTATTGTTTAAATAGTCTCGTAGAAACGAGAGGGCGCCGCAGAGCGGAACGGTCCTAATTAACTGATTCAGAGCGTGAACATGGTTGTCGATGTTTATAATCCTGTTAAATATTGCTATATCGTATTTAAAGATTTTTCCGGAGTTCAGTTCCGGCACTCAACACACAATTCCTCAACCTCAAGAATTCAGTGGAAAGAAGTGTTGTAATGGGTAAAGGAGGGTTTTAAAACTAGATTCACAGGTACCGTCTGCCTACCCCTTATCAATACGCAAGTCTTGAAAATTTTACAAAAATAGAAACGTGAGAAACGGAGTGTTTTAATATTAGGTTTCCTCTATCTACATTGCTACGTGCGAGATAGAGATTTTGTTGTTTACTTTTATATATCTGGAAAAGGGAGATAAATGAAAATAATAAAATGATTAGAAATTGTAATAGTTTATAATAATTGTAATAGTTTACATAGCATTATAATAGTCTAATAGTTTAATGAAATAAATAATTGTAATATTGTTATATTAATGGCAAAGAAAAGCAATACTCATTATTTAGATATTATGCATATTCTTACAGTATAAAATAAAAATCAATAATATTAATAATTCCAATAATATTACAATTATTTATTTCATAAATGATAACCCTAGGCTCATCTCGCTAACAATCATATATCACAGTTTTTTATTGGAATTAAGCTCTTAACTGTAGTGCCCATCTGCCAAAACAGAAAAGTTGCTTATCTTACATATTTTAAAATGATAATAAGTTTATTTTTACAATTGTTGATTTTTATTTTATACTGTAAGAATATGCATAATATCTAAATAATGAGTATTGCTTTTCTTTGCCTTACTCTTTATCAATCGATACGAAGACTATGTGGTAGTGTTGTGAAGTTACTAGTATACATAATAATACTATATGGTATAAAAACATACAAACACAATTGTTTTATACGTGTAATTTTAATTATTATTAAATATTAAAGAGAAGGCAGTATATTAGCTGGATCTCTTTTTAACGTGCATTCTCCTATTGCGTTATATTATCTGTTTTACCGTACATTCTCCTTTGTGTGTTTTCCATTCAACGTGACATTGGCGAAGTGATTAGTGCTGAATTGGCACGCTCGGAACGCCATAAATAAAGAGCAACAACAAATATTAAAGAAAAGTTTTATGAATCCAATGGTCTTTTACTGTATTAGTCTTGAAATTGGTCTGTAAAATGTCAATAAGCAAAGTGAATTTAAAATACTTACTGTGCCATTACATTTTTTATTTATCTTTTCATTGTGCTTTTTCAGTTTTAGTACCGAACGGTAATACCAACAATCTGTTAAAAAATCTATATCATATCTGTCGTCAGTTTGACTTTGACACGAGTTAAGTTGACAGATTATGACATTCGAAAACTAACTCTTAGGTTTAAGGTTATCTCTATTGTATACAATATAATATGTTTTAAATTAAATATTCTAATATTTAATTGAATTTATTAACACAATCAGAAACATAATAACAAACAATGGCGTTCCTGCCACTTTGCGCGCAAGTAATGCGCTTTGTTCGACAGAGTGGTAACTATTCCACTCTTTTACATCGTTACATGGCTTATAAAAGCGCTGTGTCTTTAGAAACTTTATATCCCAATAGTTCTTTAAAATTATCAACGCCTTCCTTTGTAAGTTAATTAATTTATTTTTGAAAAATAATAAATGAGAAGATGTACTAGGTACTAATGGTTTCCTGTGATTTCAGACTGCAAATCCAAATGAAAAGTTCTCAGGTTATATTCCTATCGAAAAACTAGATGTAAAATACAGTGCCAGCTCTGGACCAGGCGGTCAAAATGTCAACAAGGCATGTAAATATTTGTAATTGACATAACCATATTTATTTAATAATACTAATAAAAACTTTTACTTCAGGTGCACACAAAAGTTGATTTAAGATTCAAATTAAATGAGGCCGATTGGATTCCTGGTGAAATAAAACAAAAGATGTTGGAGCTTGTAAGATTTTCCAAATTCTTATTTATTATTTTCGTAATATAATCTCTAAAGATTAACAACAAATCCTTACTTTTTAAATACATCCTTAGATGATTTAAAAAAATGTGTGTAATTCAAAATCATATGATGACTTATTCTTTAGATGTTCTGGATTATTCTTATTTATTACATTTTGTTTTCATAATCATTGAATTATTTTGAATTGTTTGCTCTAGTTACATGAAGAGTTGTGTCTAATTCTGCCACTCAAAAGCGCATACCCTGCCCACCCTAAAGGATTATGTTAAATTAAATTAAGTTTGTTTTCTATTTTGCAGCATGTCAACAAACTAAGTAAGGAAGGATATCTAATAATCAAATCAGACTTAACTCGCTCACAGCAAATGAACCTAGCCGATTGTCTTCAAAAACTCAGAAACATGATAAGAGATGCAGCAGTCACTAAAAGACAGCCTTCACCTGAGACTGAAGAGAGGATTAGGCAGAGGTTAACAACATTATTTATATTTACTTCCAAAAATCTATCTCCCTTGACTCTGGGGTTTATTTGTTTGAAGTAATTATAGGCAGTAAATTATGAAAAATGTAACTCTGTTACTAATAACTATTATTTTAATATTATTATTTTAAATAACCAAGAGTACTTAAAGAATAAAATTGTATGGAATTCAGATTATTTGAATTTCATGCATGATAGCTTTTGAGACATTGCATGTTGAGGGTCAATCAAAAGCTCAATGCATCTTTGTGTAAGAATAGCAATACTATTATTACATTTTTTATAGGTTTATAGATTTATTTTATGATATACTTTATGTGTACATGACACAAGTGTGCAATGATATTTTTATTTCCTCACTGGTAGTGAGGTGGAGCCCGGCTTCGAGTTCCGTCTCAACATGCATTATCTCCAGAATAGGTTAACATTAGGTTCCGAGGTTCTTTCGGCAACATGTGCAGCATACAGCGGGAAGTCAACATGAAATGATTTACTTCATCATTAGTATATAATTTATTGCTTATTTCAGACATTTAAAGGCATCTCGGCTGCGTGTTGCTGTCAAACGTGAGGAGGCATTGAAGCGCTCTATGAGACAAGCACCTACTGTCATGGACTTATGATTTTTCCCTTAAATTGGTCATACAATTGTATATTAACTGAATTTATTGATGGCAGATCTCTTAAAGATTAAATTCTTTATTTAAATATATTTTTGCAAACATATTATTTTGAATTGTCAAAGAGCATTATATTATTATCATTTATTTATTAAATTTTGTTACTATTTCTATAATCTGTTTGTAAATTATTAAAGAACAATATTTATATTTGGTTTATAAGGGGGATCTGTCAGTTATACTATAAATTCAGTGTGATATCATCTACCATTTCATAAAAAATGAAAGAATAATGGTGGAATTCGGCAGTTATAAATTTATGAAATTGATATTCTTTCATCTATAACTGCTATTGTATGTCCAATTTAAGTAATTAATGATAATGCTAGTGTTTTAGAAGTAATAAAACATGTTTACTATGTTCTTTTTGTTTTTTTTTGTTTTTATTTCTATTAAGACTTAGCTTATTATTAGAATGTTGTATGTTCAATATTCACTTTAAAAAGTAGCTAATGATCATTCATATACGTATACAAATTGTTCTTCATCTAGGTATAACTATTTATTTATATATCTACATAGTTAAGAGTACCTGTGTTTGTATTAAAATAATAACATCTGTCTATGAATGTATTATTGCTTAAAGTTCTTCATTGTAGTCAGGTAAAATAAGTAGACACTAATTGATATTATATAGAAATATTATATAGATTATGCAATTAAAATAAAGATAAATAGTAAATACCGATATATTTTTATAACCTTGCAACATTTTAGTTACCGTAGCAACAAACTATAAACAAAGTATTTAATTAATATATTTTGAAGATCTCTCTGTTGAAGATATTTTAGTTACAATGTCCTATAGAGACTTGAGAAGTAAGTAAATTAATTAATAAAATAATTAATGCATATCCCATACGTTATACATATATGTACAACAATATAAGTGAACAAAACTTAATGCTATTTTTTTCTCAACTTCAGTTTACTTCGACGACAGCGGATAAGAGTATAATATTTCGTTCGACTTGTCGCGCGTCTGCGAGTGAGTGAGGTAGTGAGTTCGATTCTCGGTTGACGAAATGAAATATTTAGTATTTTCATTTCTTCGTTCTGGTAACGAGGCAAAGCGTGGGATTGAGTTTCGCCACTCAACACGCGAAACCTCTAGAAAAATAAAAAAGAGAAAAATACCTATTATATAAATTTATAAAAGACTTAAAAGATTTCTTTTCATAGATTTCAGTGAAGCCATGCGTGCCCTGGGATTCCCTCATCAGATATCGCTAGAAAGTTTTCGCAACCCCAATTGGGACTTAGTAGACGAATGTCTTAGATGGCTGGCATCGAGAATCGAACCTGATGCAACGTTGGCCGGCGGCAAGGAATCGGTGGAGCAACGGGTCGCTATGGTCACACATGCGATTGAATTATTTGTGAGTATATGTAGAGCTACGACATACTATTAAATTAAGCTCCGGCGTTAGCAATGAAATAAACTTGACAACGCACAGTAGACAACAAAGACAACATACGATTGTAGATTATAGTCTTGGATTCGATTTCCACTCAGGGTAATGATTATATTTATCCTTCACTTATAGCCGCTTAATTATACAAATATCGGCGTTAAATTCTGCCACTCAACATCTATCGAATACTGGTATTAAGACGGGGTCGTTTAACACTATTGGCTTAATACTGGTTCTCTTAACCTAATAGGGGAAACTGCTTCTTTAAACTAGCTTTATATTTCAGCATTCAAGAGCTAACATCAAGTTGAACGGTAAGAAACTCTACGGAGCGGATGGGTGGGCAGTTAAAGAGTTACTCAAGGTGGCCAATTTACTGAGATCAGCGTTGGAGACACCTAGTAATGATGATGCAGCCGCGGATTCGAACCCGTTGGTCTACGATGTTAGTAATCGGGTAAGTTCAGTGTAGTTTTTTTATATTATTCTTCCTCAATCAGGCATTAGTTGCCAAAAAATAGCAATTTTCATAATTTTTTTGAGCTCTTTATGCATTAATTGGCGTTATCAGTTCTGATTTGTTAAGTATTCAATCTGGCATTCCTATGATATTACGTTATGTTGGCGATTGCTATGAATTTTATCTAATTTTTACCGACGGATTGTTTAAAATATATAGCAATAATAAATATTTTTAGAAGTGATTCGACTGTTAACTAATTAATTCTATTCAATTGGTTATCAATTCTTCGAATCAGTTTTAATTATTAATGTTTATATATTATAATTTTTAATAAATAATAAAAAAAACATATTTTGTAGATCAACGAAATAAAGCAGGCGAGAAGCTTGGCAACCGACATCACGGCGCAAGGAGCGTTCCTGTATGACTTGCTAGCTAGAGAGCCAGAGAATAAGGTCAAACTTATAATATAAATATATATATATATATATATATATATATTTGTATTAATTTTTAAATGAATTTAGTTTTTAATTAAACTCTGACCATTGGAAAAACCTTTTAGAGTATATGGCTGTCTAAAAATAACAATGAATAACAATGAGTAACAGTTAAAATGTACACATACTAGATAAGGGCTTACTAGATGATATATGTATGTATATAAAGTCATTAAAATTTAAATAATATTTGTCTTGTTTATCAGTTTCCTTAGATTGCCTCTTCATATGCTAAAATGTTGTGTTTCCTTTTCATTGATATATCTTTATTGTGTGTAAACAGGAAAACCGCGACAAAGCACTATCCCGTCAGCTAGACATGTCCTCCTTAGAGACATCACTCTCTCACGCAGTAGACTCCGTAGCGGGGAGAGTGGCGACACTGAGAGAGCAGATAGAGAACGTGGCGTCCAGCGAGGCGGCGTTAGACGCCAAGCTGGAGAGACGCCGTGCGGAGTTGCAGAGAGCTGAGAAACGATTGCATACAGTGCAAAAGATTAAGTGATTACTTAATTTTTTACTAGCTACCAAAACGCGGCTTCGCCCGCTTAAACTTGTTGTTATTTTGTAGCTAAATTATATAAAATATTTACTTATTCTGATGTATAAGTTATATTAGGTACTCTTAAGTTTCGTGTAGGTACATCTATTACGTTGTTTTTGCGTAAAAGTGGAACGAACATCCATCCTTTCACTTTTATATTAGTACTAGGACTAGCAGGATATTTGTGATGCTATTGGTAGGTATACATATATTAAAAATTGTTGGTAGTACCTACTTATTCCTTGATAATAGAATAATAATTAAAAAGAAATAGCAAAATATTTTCATTCGAGGAACTATTGAGATTTAAAAAAAAATCCTTCTAAAGTAGCTAAATTTTATCTGCGTTGCCACGGAGTGAAACAGAAAATAAAAAAAGTAGAATAGACAGAATAGAATTTAATTAGTACTATTTCATATGGATGTGATATCACATGTGTGGATGGGTGTCTTGTGTGTGAATGTGCGAGCACGTGTGTGGTTTTTTTTATAATTTTATATATATAATTTCAGGCCAGCGTATCAAACTGAATTAACGACACTAGAAAGTGAAATCGAAGAGCTATGGGATCAGTATGTTTTGAGATACCGCTGTGTGGAAGCGCTTAAGCATCACCTCAGCCTCCTGGAGACTGCTCAGGCTGAGGTAGGATTTATATAGAAAAAATAATTATTCCGTTAGAGATAAAGAGTGGACTGATATTATTTTTAGCTTCACACTGTAATTCACTGTATCCCGCATCTAGCAGGTAGGTAGAACCCAAAAACTAGTGTTAAGATACTCTGTTTTTTTTGTCTGATTTTTGTTTGCAGGCAGCTGAAGAGCAGCAAGCGGCCATCATGCAACTCATACACAAATACGAAATGGAGGATGTATTGGGAAAACTAAGTGAAACTGGTATACTTTAATTTCTTTTTTTTTCTTTTATGCTGTATCCCGCATACAGTTGGGCGGCAGGGAGTACAGTTCGTTCTCAACTTCTACTCAGTTTTAGAGACATTACGTGTCGAGTAGCAGAAATTATAACTGCGTTTTATCTTGTCTAGCTAATAATCAAAAATAATTCGTTCCTCCAAATAGAGATCGAACCTACAACCTACGCTATAATGCAATGTTTGTTCCCCTTTGTTATATATTTGTTAAAAATTAAGATATGTATAATTTGTATCTTTTTTATTTCACTATTATTTTTAATATTTTACCTTACTATATTGTTATTTAGACGAAATGGATTCAAGCGACGAGGGTAAGGAGTCAGCGAAGCAGCCTCGACCCGCCACCAGGCCTAAGACCAGACTACGTATAAAAACTGCAGGTAGGTAACCTAACTTTAAATTTACTTATATTTTTTATGTAAAATATTTTGCAGACTTTTCCCCCACTTTCATTTTATAAAAATATTAATATGTAGTTTGTAAAATAATCGCAAAATCTAATCTGCGTAGCCATCTATAAGCTAGCAGCCAGGTGCAGGAGGTCTGGAACTGTACTGCAATTTTTGTGTTTTGTTGAATTTTTTTTTCATATTAAACATTCACAAATAGCCTTTCTTTGCTTTTCGTCAATATTAGACATAACTTAACGCCGCACTTAGTTTTATTAGGCATTTGAACCCAAATTGCTTAATAATATTTTTAATTAGTGAGATGAAATGAAAATGTATAACTAGGGAACGGAGTATGTTATCCCACAGTGCCCAGTGATCTCCATTTCACCTATCTATCCTTGAGGATACAGTGTGAAGCTAATCAAAATTAAAAATTTAATTGGAACAGAGTGTCTTAACACTAGGTTTCCTCCACTCAGCTATAATGAGGATGCAGAGTCAAGCTAAAAAAGCTGAATATTTTTTTCAGGAGTGGGACCAGACGCGCGCAATGCCTTTGGTAGTATGCAAGCAAGGGAGTCTTTGGAAGAACTTGACCCTTCCAGTTCTGATACGGATATGTCTGAAACTCAGTTGTATGGTGAGATATCTAGAATGTCTATGTATAAAAAATTAAAATGGCATGTTTAACATCCAAGCGCTCGTTGTGGCCTTCGTGACCCTGTGGCTCAAGCGTTTGACTGCAACCGCGGTTATGGTGGGTTCGATTCCCAGGGGGGAACAAACATCCATCATCGTAAACTTTCACTTTTATAATATTGGTAGGATAGCGACGTTGAGTTTCGCCACTATAAACACGCAAATTCTCAAAATTTAGCGGTGTGTTTCTTTGTAACTGACTCGTAGCACAGGGTTCCCTCTGCTCCCTGATGTGCTATTGCACTTACAGCACACTAGGCGTGAATCTAAATAAATAAAAAGAAAGAAATATAATAAATTTTATTTAACTTTTTAAAATATTACCGTACAATACATATGCATTTTTGTGTAGCGCCACAGCGTCTGTTTGGTTCGGCGTCAGTTCCGAGTTCGATTGTCACTCGGGGGAATTAATCATTATCATTTTCTCGCTCTGACAAAGGACAAAGTCATTCTGCTAACGTATGATAAAAATACTTAGGTATACATAATTTCTAATAATATAATGAGTGTTTTAATATTTGTTTCTGTGTGTCGACACTCGGCAGGTGACGGCGGGCGCTGGTCCCGACCGCGCCCCGCCACGCGGACTCTGGCGGCCGCAGACCACTACGCTGATCTTGTGCATGGTGGGTTTCTAGAGTAGACTAGACTAGATTTCTGGACTAGATTCTTTATATATTTTGTTTTTTTTTTATTACAAAAAAATAGCTTGGTAGTCAGAACGCTTTGACGATTTCTATGAGGTGCGGCTTCGAAGCTTGCTACGTTCGAATTATTGTAAATTTTCAAATATTTTTTCTAGTCTTATTCAATACATATGCTCTGGCTGCCTCATTAAGGATAAAGCGTGAAGCTAAACAAAAAAAGTAACAAACAAAATTCTTTTTTTTTCTTTCACGCTGTATTCCGAATTTAATAGGGTAAGCAGAGAGACTCTTAGTGTTAAGAAGTTCAACACGTTCCGCTAAATTCCTGAGGCTATCAAAAAAAAGAGTGGCGTGTCATAACGGCGAGCTTCGCCTTGTTGCCAGAACGAGAAAAAAAATTGTAAATATTTTTAGGTGCGGAGGGTTCTAACACTGAGGGCTCTCTGGGCAGTTCGTCGGAGAGTGAGTTGAGGTTGACAAGCGCTCATCCGGGAAGAGCGTCTGCGCTTAGTGATAATGAATTTTAATTTACTTTTTAGGACTATGTAAAGAAAAAAAAATGTCTTTATTTTGTCATCGGAGTCGTGAAGGTTCTAGTTTGTATTATTTTATGGACGCAGCGTGCTCAGAAGCTAATTTATCATTAAAATAAAAAAGTAAAAAAAAAATTTTAAGTTAAACGGTTTTATATTGCAGATAAATGTACTAAAAGCTAAAAAATAATTTCATAGAAATTATGATTACTAAAATTTTATCGTGGGGCACGTCCAATATCTACAATTGAAAGACATAGCGTGACACTTCACCCACCTAGTGGTAAGTAGCAAGTGTCCCCACGATTTTATTTTAGTAATCATAATTTCTATGAAATTATTTTTTAGCTTTTAGTACATTTATCTGCAATATAAAACCGTTTAACTTAAAATTTTTTTTTTACTTTTTTATTTTTAAGTTTTTAGTTTTTATTTCTCATGCTATTCAATTCGTTGAAATGAGGCTCGATGTCTCATTATTGCAAGGTTAATGGAGAATGTTACGAACGACCCCCCCAGAGGTCCAATAGAGGGACAAGGCTATGTACAACAGATAGATAGGCTATGTACAGAGATGTGCCTGAATCTTGAGGGGAAAACGCTAACGACATATCATTTTTATCCACCTAGTGCCATACAGTTCTCGGCGCGCTTTTACCTTTTACCTTGGGTGGTACCCCTAGCGACGTATCATTTTTAGGCACCCTATAGCCACACAGTCCTCGACAGGATACCAGATCTTGACTTAGGTGGGAGATTCATATTGTAATTGTGTATAGTATACTGTATTATACTTACCAAGCCCTTTATTTTGATACCCATATTGATGGGATTGAAAACTACATTATCCGCCATTTTGTAGCAGTGGCCATCTTTGATTTTGATTTTGTATAGTGCACTGAATTCTACTTGACAAGCCCTTTCATTTGATACCCATATTGATGGGATCGAAAAAACTAACTTGTCCGCCATCTTGTAGCGGCGGCCATCTTGGATTTTGATTTTGTATAGTCCACTGAATTCTGCTTGACAAGCCCTTTCATTTGATACCCGTATTTATAGGATTGAAAAAAACTAACTTGTCCGCCATCTTATAGTGGCGGCCATCTTGGATTTTGATTTTGTATAGTCCACTGAATTCTACTTGACAAGCCCTTTCATTTGATATCCATATTGATAGGATTGAAAAAAACTAAGTTGTCCGCCATCTTGTAGCGGCGGCCATCTTGGATTCACAATAATATTGAATATGGATAATTGTATTGTCACCAGAATCAAAGGCGTATACCAAATTTCAGATCAATCGGTTAACGGGAAGAGGGTTAAATTTCAATTACTAAATTTGACCCAAACAAACAAACAAACGGGGTGAGCTAAATAAAACCGTTTAAAAACACATTGCAACGCGCACATAGCAGGGTAGGCCGCACCTAGCAGGTCGTGAAGTTAAGACACTCCGTTGCCCACTTTCTGCCATTTTTTTAATGATTGCTATATTAAATAGAGAACTTCAAGTATCAATTTTTACGTTAAAAAATCCGAAAATACACGGGACGGCTCTGACGCCGACTGAAACAAAATTGTTTATTTAAAAAATATTTCTTCAATTCAATTATATTATCCTTAATAATTAAGGGAAACAAATCCGGTAAATATATATTTTTTAATACATTAATTAAAAACTGTCAATATATCTTTGGACGCCAATTTCTCAAAATGTAATCTGTATGGGTTGAAACATTATTGCTTATTAGCATCCAATTATTAAATTTAATAATACTAAGTTTTTTCAATGTGTGTTGTATTGTATTGTACTTGACGAAGTAATAAAGGATACATTACTTATTAAAGAAAATATTATGGTATTTATTTTATATCGCAACATAATATATGGGCTCACATACTTAATATAGCGGCCTTTTTAGGCACTGTTTGAACTGGGACAATGTTTTTTAAACTAGTAAATACGTCTCAAAAAATAACTTTTTGCACTAAAATAATTATTAATTGTGAAATAAAAATGCTGTATTTCATATAAAATTTGATTTATTTTTACAAGCAGTTTATACATTAAATAATCGCGTTTCTATATACAAATATTTGTTAATATCTAATTATCTATGTTATAATCGTAAAAAAGTAAAAAAATACACTCTAGATAAATCCAAATTTTTAACATGCCGATATTTATTTTTGTATATCATTTTAAGTAAAAAATATTAAAATTAATAATTTTAGTAAATATTTAATAAAAATAATTGCATATTAAAAAATTGTATTCATCTTGCTTAATATGAAAAAAATTCTTAACTTTAATCTTTATATATGTACATGTTATAGCTAATTAATCTCAATAAGACTGGTTTCAAAAAGTAAAAAATCTTAAAGTATAGAATATAGGTACTTTTTTAAAGTGCAACATACATTATATGTTTATCTGTGGTACAAGTGTAAAAGAAATTAAAAAACATTTAATAATAAACACGAAAGTTATACATAGCCTATGATTGCTAAAAATATAAATTGTTAAAAACATAAATATAACTCGTGGTAACAAGAAATTAAACTAGAAAATGACCAATCTAAATAAACATGTTTTTTTAATCTGTGGCTAACATTTCAAAAAGTCGTTACAACCCTAAATGGCGGCCGATTATATTTAATGAAAGATAATATTTCTTATTTAATTAATATTTCTTGTTTATATTATTATTAATAAAATAAGAAATGATTACCCTTTCACCTATTGCACACAGTATCAGTTGACTTTTAATATTCAGTATATTTTAGCCAAGTCAGATCATTTTTATACTAAAATAAAAACTGCCAACTTATTTCAATATATTTTCTTATACTTTTAAATTAAAATATAAAAAATTGAGCAAATTTAGATGCGTTATATACATACCAATGGTGTCGTTGAGACGATTTGGCACCGGTTAGGTACATCGGACTTGAGTTCAAATTTACAAGTTAAAATTAACTATATAAGTAACTAAAATAAGATTAAGTAAAGGTTTTTCAGATATAAAACTCTTTGTTTCCAAATCTGATGGACTTTTGTTGATTGATGATGATGAACCTTTTAATAAAATAAGGTTTTCGGTATGACATTGTATGTTTCGTAAGTGTATATATAGTGTATATTTGTATCTTTGTCCATTAATTCGGAAATTAAAAGTTATAGCAGCCTTTGATATTCAACTTCTCTTCGACTTCAATACAGATATTTGAAATCTGTTTAATTTAGGAAAATAACTTTTCAGTTATATTATGCACTTCTTGAAGATAATTTAAGAGTTTTCGTGCATACAAGTTGTACATCTACAAAACATTAAAGCTAGATAAATAGATCTTAGACATATTATGTATGTATAATTAATATAACACAGATATTTGACGATAAAGAACAAATGTACACGTGGTCGTAATTCAAGGACTGGACGGTAAAAAAAATATTGGAAAATTGCTGTAATGCTAAAAAGCAATTAAAAATGTAAATTTTAAATTACTTTTTAGCAATAAAACTATTTTTTATGTCGTTGTATTTCGATTAAATACTGTTCCTTCTTTATTATTTATTTATATTAAGTAAAAAGGTTTGTAACTTCTACCCTATATAGCTATTCATGTTAGATCCGTCCGTGGTCTTAAATTACGACACTTTCAGTTAGTAGGTGAGTGTTAGTTACTTTAGTTTTGATAAAATTTATGAATTAGTCCCTAAAGGTGGTATTAATTGTTGATTAATGATAGTGGCGATGAAGATAATGTTTTATTTTACAGGAATAGTGGAAATTATATGTATACTTTTTTAGAAAACATATAAAAAATTTAACGTAGTAGGATTTGAACCTGTGGCTCCTGGAGACAATAAGAAGTGCGGGCTTAAATCCGCTATGATTTCTATATGTTTTCTAAATAAGTATTTTCTTTTCCTCGCTCTGGTAACAAGGCAGAGCATCTGTCGAGATCCGCCGCTCAAAACGCAATAACTCGAGAATTCATTGGAAAGTGGGGAACGGAAATGTCTTAATGGGAACAGATTGTCTTATAACACCAGGTTCCCAGGTTCCCTCTGCCAACCCAGCTATGTGCGGGGTTCAGCGTAAAGCTGAAAAAGACAAAGCTCTCAGTTATTTAATATAACAATACCATAAAAATAAATAATTTTTCAAAGCGGATTACAATTTTGTATAATTAATGTATGGAATATATTAATATTTATATAATAGTCTTTGAGTTTTATAGCTTATGATCTAATAATGTACATTTTTAATTATAATAACGATAAAGCTTTTACTTTTCATATATTCATAAAAAAATATTAATTTAATAACTAAAATAAAGCAAATTTTATAATAATAATAAAAGTATAAAAGGTGCTCTGAAACAATTAAATAAAATGGAGAATCTGGTCACAATTTCTTCTGCCGCGAAGTTATATAATAAGAAGGTTACAATATGATGACTCATTTTAATTTATCCAGCTACAATAATAATTGTAGATTTTTAAATATTAGCAATGGAAAAGCTACAATTATTATTATTTTCAGTTTTCCATTGAAATTTTGGTTATTATTTTAACCTTCGACGCAAACATAAGTTTGACATGTCTGTGTATGTGTGTAACCGTACCGTAGCTCCCAAACGAGAGTGGTCTTACCCTTGATTCCTGATGCTGTTTGAAGATTACCTGATGTTTTCTAGTTGAATAAGGGATGTGGACAATCTCTGTATTATTTTCTTTTACTGGGATTGATTAGATTGTGAGGACTCAGTGCCAGAGCTGGCGAGCGAGTCGTGGTGCTCCGCCGCGTGCCTGCTCTCGTCGCATACGGCTATGAACTGTTCTGCGTATGCCCTGAAATTATTTTTGAGGAATTTAATATTGTATTTATATATGAGTAACCGTCGTGGCGCAGTGGGATAGTGTGGGAGTGTAAATTCTGTGGGTGTGGGTCGGGTTCCCCACCCATAGCAGGGTCGGCAGAGGGAATCAGAGAACCTAGCGTATAGACATCGTTTCCATTAATATATTTCCATTCCTCATTTTCCGCAGAATTCTAGTGGCATTACGTGTTGAGTGGCTGTACACTACGCGCTTTACCTCGTGACCAGAGCGAGGAAATGAAAATATTAAATATTACATTTCCTCGACGTTTGTTGTGTCGCACAAGAAATCGAACCCACAACCTGTCACGTTTACTAATGCACGCTTGTGCCCTTGCACCATGCCTGGCCTCTAAGCTGAGGTTACAGTCAACACCACTTTATGTCAATAGAAACGAAACAAATGAAAATAATGAAACAATTGGTCGTTACCGTATAAGTGATGGACAACGTCGACGTTGAAATTAATAATGAAAAGTCAAATTTATAAATTGAAAATATTCTTAATAATATATTTCAATATTTATTTCTACGAATTTAAACCAACTGGGACTGTAACTCATGGGATTGCGTTGAAATGAATTTGTAATTTTTCACAACTGTTATTGTTTCTTATTCGCGTCGAATCGGTTGTTATAATTGTACGGAAGTTAAGATTGATTTTTATGAAAGCATCTTCGCGCTCTCCCCTACTTAGTTGCGTTGGGTTCCGCCACTCAACACACAATGTTTCAACACTAGGTTTCCTATGCGTACCCGTCTACAGGCAGGATACAGCGTTAAAACACTTCAAACTAATTACTTTACCGTACTACTTTAATTTTTTTATACGTTTTCTAATATAATATTGAAACTTTAGTGGTCTTTAGACTTTAAAAATATTAAAAATCTTAATCTCACCTATCCAAGCCAGTATAGGTCCTCTTCAGGTCGTCCAGTGAGGGATGGTCCCGCTCAGCACGTTTGCGATGTATGCGCTCCAGGGACCTCGTTAGCTGGGCCTCTTGACGGCGACGAGCTCGACGCTCTGATCTGGCTCGGGGGGAGCGACGACGACGGCGCTGAGGGTAACAGTTTAAAGTTTCTTCAGTTTCACACTGTATCCCACAAAATACAGGGTAGGCAGAGGGAACCTAGTGTTAAGACACTCCGTTCTGTGGGTCACCAGCCAATGATTTGTTTCGCAGCTTGTATGAGCCCGCACTTTGAATGCGCAAATATGGCACAAAAGTAAGACGCTGCACCACTGCACTGTCGCGGCATAAGCCGGCTCGTTTAGTGAACATATTGGAAATAGGTGGAAATCGGGAAATGAAATGACTTATTATTATTTTTATATAGCTTCATACTATACTTACACACAGAAGGGTAGCCAGAAGGAACCTTTCAAATTAGGATATCCGTAGCTTACTTTCCTAATTCTCGGGACATTGCGTGTTGAGTGGCGGAGCTCAACCCCGCATTATTCATTATTCGAACTACTTATCGTTATTTTCTTTGTTATGTACAAGAATCAAAATAATTTATTTATTGCTAACGCCTAAATATCACAACCAATAATATTACGTCATACAAAGTATCGTTTATGTACCCATTTCATAAACATGATATTTTCGATTAATAAGAATAAAAAATAATCTACAAATATTTTAGTCCATATAAATGTTGAGAACATATTAACACACAGATAGACAAGACGCTTTCAAAATCACAAATTATATAATTTTTAATTAAATATTTTTTTAAATATTTATTACGTATTAATTTTGTCCATATTTGCAAATAATAATAATTCTAAATCTAAAATGAAGCCCAGGAAGAGTTTTTAGTGAACAATGTTTATAGTTTGTATTTAATACAAGTTTTTATAATTTTTTCCACTTCACACTGCATTCTGGATATAGCAGGATAGGTAGAGGGAATCTAGATTGAGCCTTTCAGGGCGACGACGTACGTTGAGAATCGAACCCTCAACTATCGCCTTTACAGATATTATCTATAAAGGGTATTAGTAACAAAGAAATATAAACTTACATCCGGTACGGGATAATATATGGGAGCGCCGTACGGAGCTGGTGGCAGCGGCAGGGTGGCGTACCGCGGTGGCACCACCATGCTCATTGGTACTCTTCCCAACTGGAAACAACAAACAAATATATGAAAATATGTATAATGCATACAGCAGGTACAAATATGCTTATAATGATCTAGGAATTGAAAGTGGATAAAATAACGTTTCTTAAGTTTAATTCATCATCAGTAAGTAGCCACAGCCAAGCACAGTAATAATAAATGAAATATGATATTTTGAGGACAGTCGTGGCCAGAGAGTGTGTTAACACTATGCTCTCCCTGCGTACTCTGCTTTATGCGGGATACAGGTTGAACCTGTTAAAGTTAATATTAATAAGTGTTTACAAACAGTGTGGGCGAGTCAGTCACGACCGGCATTAGCTAGCTGGGACAATGGAATGTCAGGTTTTAGACTTCCTGACCGAGCCTCGTGCGTCTTACCGCATGCTTGAGTCGTCGCAAAAAATATGTTACTTTTAATGGTCATTTGTAGTGTGATAAAAGAAATAAGTAATATCATTATGTAGTTTGTTTGTTAGTTGGTATAAACTACAAACAGCTTTTGAATTCGAGAAGATTTTATTTGTTTATTGCCTCTCCGTTAAGAGATATGACAGGGTAAGTATAAATAACTAAGAAAGGTCATTAAATACTCTCCGTGATAACACGCAACAATTGATAACCTTATAATTATTTTTTTCCTTAAGCTGATTCTTTCTTCTTTTTTTCTATTATATATATAATATATATTACAGTATACTCGTACATTGTGCACTCTTAGACTATATTACTTTAATTGGCCCTGACTTATGTATATTAGCAAATTCGCACTTATCTCGTGATTCTTACTAAATTTCAACGTGATTATATATTTGCGTAATTTAAGTAAAAAACTGTTCTTTTTTCTTCGGTCCTTGTTCTTGTCTTATACAATACATACATATTTAAATTAATTATATTCAAATATTAAATTGAAAGTCACTATGGCGTCGGTCAACGATTTTATCTTTTTGCAAATTTTATTGAGCAATTAGTGTGTTTACTTTCTAATGTAAATGTTGACGATTTCTTCGAAGAACTATCAGTTTACTTTATATTTGTTTGTCGAAGTAAGCGACTTTTTTTCCGCATAGTGAGGCAGGTAGAGGGAACCTACTCTAGGGCTCTAGGGCTCTGTTACCATCGTTTAATCGAGTGGGAAACAAGCCCCCAACTCGTTACCTAGGGACAACAGACGTCAGTTCATATTCTACAGACAGTGCAAGATGACATAACACACGAAGCTGATCCTCACAGCGGCAGCGGCCCGTAGCGCCGGAATGCGGCTCACCTCTCGCTTTAGCTGTTCTGTTTAACTAAATGGCATAAATAAATACTAAATTAACTAATATTATTCGCTAATTTCGAATATGGTTTTATAAATGACGTGTTTTTTAAATGAAGAAGACAGTCAAGATGCTACACTGCTTGCTACATCGTAAATAATAGAATAGGTAATAGAAATTAATGTTTTTCTTCGGCTACGTCATGTATTTTGAAATACATATATTTCTTATTAGGCAAAGAAAAACTAATATAGATATGTTATGATCAACATAACACGTACATGTCATTCAATACTTCATATAGACAAGACCGGCCCACCTTGGTACAAATACTCGCGAAGTTAGAGACCTTCTCTAAATGCTTGTATCGAATACTAGTTAAAGTTAGCGATTTTGTTTATTTTGTCAATAAAAACTAACAGCAAAAAAAATTTATTGTTTTGTGAGCTTCACGTTAACGTTAAAGAACAGGGAGAGATAACCTAGTGTTAAAGCACTCCGTCCTCACAAGCACCGCCTAGTTTTCGAGATATTGCTTGTTTGTCCAATTATCAGAGTGAGAAAAGGGCACCTCATTCCGTCGACAGGGAATTGAACCCACAACAGTCGCGTTAACAGCCAGGCGCTGGCCTCACTCTTCATGATTATTTATTCATTAATTTAGTAATTATAAAATTATGAAGATAAGAGACCAAGACCTGCATAATTTCCATTTTAATTGCTGGCGTTCACTTTCTAGTCGATCTTCGTGTAAGTATTTAAATAAAAATCTAAAAGGAATTTTGGTACGGATGATTTTTTTCGCGTTTTTGAAGTCAGTGACAGTAAAAATAAAAATAGCATAATAACTAACTACTAAATTCACCGAACACCAGGTGACGTGACCAAAGGTGTACCCTTCGACCACCGGCACCGTCGCCAGAAAATATAAACGTATATTTTTCTAAATATTTGCATTGATTCTAGTTATCTATACCTAATGCAATGATTGTATGCACAGATAAGAGGAAAAGTGAGTGCAATCTGCTCAAGTATGCGCGACACGACTTGAGAATGTGAAATTTACAAGCATTTCGCGATCAAAGTGACAGACATGCTGCTTGTTGTTTTCGCAACATTTGTCATACACGTACCGACGTGAAGATACTGGGTATATAAAGTTAAAATGAACTCGCGAACTTTCTCCAGAGATCAGTAGTGGCACAGGGGCACAAGCGTACGACTGTAAATTCGACAGATTGTGAGTTCAATTCCTTCTATTTACAAGGCAAACCGCGGCGTTGAGGTCCGGCACTCAAGACCACATGTTTCCAGAATTCGGCGGTAAGTAGGGAACGGAAGTACCTTTTATAGGAACGGAGTGTCTTAGCACTAGGTACTAAGGTTCTTTCTGCCTACCCAGCTCTGTGCAGAATACAGCATTAACTTAAAAAAAACTTTCTACTAAAATTGACTAACAGCTTATATTATTTAAATTTTATTTATTAGAGTTCCGTAAATTCCTTATAAGCAGTATCACTTTGTCAGATTATTTCACGTCAGAAACTAGAATATCACACATCTCAAGAATATCACTATCACCATCTCTAGGATACCATCATCAGCTATCAATTGGTACGTGAGTGATGGGTCAGCTCTAAGCTCAATGGCCGCGAGGCAGTATTTTATTACAAGTAGGTATGTCTTTGAAAACGACATATTGCATTCTGGGCTTTCCAATGCAAGTGAGGAGACAAATTGTCTTTACGTATACTGAATGTAGATTGCAATATTATATTAGTGAATACTTCTTAGTCATTTTAGTAAATGTTTTTATTAGACATATACTTTTTTACTTTCACGCTGGTTCCAAATAGCAGGACAGGCGATGGGAACCTAGTGTTAAGACGCTTCCTTCCCCAGGCACAACTGCATTTTCGAAATATATTTGCATGGTGAATGCTGAAACTCGAAAACGCGCTATGTGAAATGAAACTTCCATTACTGAAGTAATGAATACTTTACAATTATACGAAACCCATAATAACATTTTCTGTTTAAACTTAACCTTATTTATTATTCAAGAATTGAGCACACAGACCACTGCGAATGGTAAAATTTACAAACAAAACAATTAAAGTAACGGTAGTCCCATCACGAATGAACCCGTAACCTCTTGGCAGACGAAACTTCACACGGTGCCAAGTGGGTCAAGTGTTATCTTCACGTTTCCCGCATATAGTAAGGTAGGCAGAAGGAACTAGTGCTAACGTAGCTAGTGTTACGACACTCCGTTCTTCACGCACCATTTATTTTATAAATTTTAAATATTTTGTTAGACTAAAATGTTCGAAATCTTAACTGCATCCAGAAGGAGAGCTTTTGACTATAAATGAAATGGTTATGGGTTTCATTTTCAATTCATTTATTTTGTTAGTTAGTGATGTTGATTACTTCCATTACTTGATAGAACAACTTATATTAATTTCAGACGAATATTGTACAAACTTTTACATAGTTGGAATCGAACTCACAACCATTACATACATTTTATTTGAAAACCGGGGATTTACTTAGTATTTAGTAAATCCGGTGTTGCTTACCTTAGTATGTTTGTCTACTCAGGCTAAGGCGAATGTAAATGAACCTGTGACCTCCTAGCAACAACATACCGCCAAGTGTGTCAAATATTTCCATACTGCATAAATAAAGTTAACGCAAACTAGATCTTAACCACTTTCTTCTTTCATTTTAAATAATTATGCGTGCTTTCGTTTTTTTAATATTAGCATAATAGTTAAAGAATGTATGGCTTTGGGAATTTTTTATGTGTATTCTGTTCTGGAAACTACATCTTTCTTTTTTAGATACGTCCATTTAAAAGTAAGTGTTAGAATAAGGCAGAGTAGTGTTAAGACACTTCCGTTCCCCATTTTTCTCCACATTCTGGAGTCATTGCGTGTTGAGTGGCGGAACTCTTCGCTGTGCTTTGCCTCGTTATCTGGTAACGAGGAAATGAAAAATATTAAATATTTTATTTCCTCGAGTGGGAATCAAATCCACTACCTCTTGTATTTACAATCGCACTTGATTCGCCTTGAAATGTATTATAATGTATAACGATGGTATTTTATATTACTTCTTGCACAGTAATGTCGCCAGGAAGTGGTATGTCACGTGTCATCTAAGACTACGCGGAAGTGTGACGCAACCGGAAGTATCTATCTTGCGCAAGTCATTAGAACATCTGCTTTAAATGACAAAAAATGTTCGATTATATAATATATCGTTGCATCATTCCTGACTCCCATCAGACGCAGAGTAGCTAGTAGTTGATGATATTAGTTGTTTACTATTGCTTATTGGATAGCGGAACTTGAAGCCGCCGCCTGTCTTGCTACAAAAACCCGGACCAGCGCAAGTCGCGCCTGCCCACCGAGGGTTCCGTATGAAAATTGGAGATCTCAAGCTTTTCAGATTTTGTAATTTTTGAGAGTTTTCTACGATATAAAACTGGACGAAAAAATAATTTAATAATGTTAATAATAATAGACAACACACAACGCCAAAATAAACATTTACACCAACTGAGCACCGACGCTGCGACCGCTTCCCACAGCTAATAAGCATTAGACTAGCGGTTTTCTACAAACTTTCTACTAGAAGTTACAAGAAAAAAATATATGAAAAAATATTAGTAACACACAAATCTTATAAAAACTATATACTTTTGCCAAGTCCAGTGAAGCAAATAAAAAGTCAGCCGCAACTCTTATTTGTCGGACGCCGCCGCGAACTAACGACACTTTCTAACTTACTGATCCCATATTAGTGTAATTTACACGTTTTTATAGATACTAATTTGGAAAACATTGTATAGATTTCTTTTTATACTTCTCTCGGGGAAATGAGATAAATTTATTTTTATCGATATCGATAAGATAAAGCGCCGCGAGACATTACATGTTCAATTCCTCCACACAACATGTTGTAATGTCTCGAAAATTGAACGAAAAATGAGGCATGGAGTGTCCTGACACTAGGTCCTCTCTTTTTGATTTCGCTCGAAACACTTTTACCTAGGAACTGACCGTATTTTTTTAGCTTCACGCCATATTCCGCACATAGCAGGGGACGCAGAAGGATTTTGGAAACCTAGTGTTAAGCCACTCCATTCTTATCAAGACACTTCTGTTACCGGTGAAGGCATTGTGTTTTTGTCAGAGCCACGATTTGTCTCGTCACGAAAGCGAAAAAGTTAAATTATTAAATATCCTATTTCCCCGAGTGGGAATTGAACAACCCCCGCAACCTGTCGCGTCAGTCACATGCTTGTGCCCCTGCGCCACAAAGGCCTAATATTGAAAGTGATCTGGTAGAACTCTGTGTAACTGGTGGTTTTGGTGAACACTATCGATGTACAGAGTTGCAAAATAATATCGCATACCAAATTATTTCATAATCCAAACCGTACATACATAATTATATTAAAATTTAAAAAGTCATCGGCCGTGACGTACCCCGCACATAGCAGAGTAGGCAGAAGAAACCTAGTGTTTAGACACTCGCTTCAACATTACGTGTTGAGTGGCTGAACGCCGCGCTTTACCAGTGCGAGGAAATGAAAATATTAAATGTTTTATATCCACGAGTGGGAATCGAACACGCGCGGCTGGCCTCAGTTAATAAGCTGGTATACTTTATATTACTGAGATCAATCAGGTTTCCTTCACTCGAATAATTTCCCATAATTCAGGTTAAATATGAGTAAAAGGCGCAAAAACAGGTGTACGAGTATGTAACCACAATAACTCTCGAGGCACTTTCGAAACTTTGTCTCATTTTGACAGATTACTATTTTCTTTTTTTAAGCTGAAAGAAACTAATATTAAGATACTTTGTCCCCATTTTTTGCTCATATTTCGTGTTGCGTGGTGGATCTCAACGCCGACAGATTAGGCAAGGAAAACTTGGTGTTAAAAATTTCCGTTCTCCACATTCCTCACACCTTACATCTCCTCACGTTACAGTCATACACTAGTAAAGTGTAGCACGCTAGTGTTAAAAACAATTTAAATTAATCGACCAGTTAAGTAAAGAAAATAATATAAAATATTTTTATAATTTTCGGAATCAGAAACAAATAAAGACGCAACGTCATGAATTCGGGAGAAATTTGGGAAATCGGAGTGTCTTGATACTAGGATCTCTCTGCCTACCCCGCTATATGCGGGATACAGTCTGAAATTGGTAAAGAAATATAATAATTTAGTAATTTATAGCGTACAAAATACAAATATTTGTACACATGTATTAGTGCAACCTTGACATTTTTAGTGTTTGCGCAACCCGGCGCGGTGCTGGGTGCTGGGTACCTAGTGAAGTTTTACAACCTTACATACAGGTGCGACGAATTGTCATATAAATAAAATTATTGCGCTACATCGACTCTTGCGCAAGTATTTGGTGTGAAACATATCTATCTATACATATTATTATATTTTATAAATATTTGTTCACATAATTAAATATTTTGAAACTATTTGTTTCTTCACTTCGCGCTGTATCCTGCATATGTAGGAAGGACGGAAGATAGGCAGAGAGATGTTGAAGGGCGTAACTCAACACCGCGTCTTGTCTCGTTACCAGAGCGAGGAAATTAAAATATTTAAAAAAAAACCATTTCCTCGAGTGGGCATCGAATCCACAACCTGTTCCTTTAGTCCCTGCGCCAAGACTGGCCTCACGTTACCTATTTATTTCAAAAGTAATTACATTTAAAGGTACGTATATTACTTTTATAACATAATTTGCAAAGGAATTTCTCAGTTGAATTTCAATCGAGCCTTGCCTAATTTCGCAAAAGTAAATAATGCGTTTCGGTTGCCGTGGGAACTGAGAGCAGGTGTTTCGCCGGTATTTGTTGTAGACTGTAGTACTACGATAAATGGTTCACTAAATTGTATTTAGATTATGTTTGGCTTTAAAGTTAGTTATAATTTATACGCGGCGATTATGAGTTTAAAATAATTTGAGTAGATTGCTGTATTTTAAAAATTTGATGTCAGTACCTATGTGTTTTTAAGATCTTCTTATCTTGACAGATGGACAGACAGACGAACAACAAAGCTATTCTAAGTAGAATTCCGTTCCATTCCGAATTTCTCTCTATTGATGCTATAATAATTTTCTTTTAAATCACTTTTTGTCCCTCTCTCATCACAGCATTAACCACCACCAAACCAACACTCAATCTACATACAGTTACCCTCGTCTATAGTAACTGCGTAATTACTGGCACTAGACCCGTATGTGACCTGGATAGCTGACGTTAGAGTTCAGATGAAAACTGCTCGCCGTGCCGAATTGAGCAACCGGTCGACTTGTAATACCTAATTCATTTGATATCCTGAGGACTGTGTAAGCCGCTGATATCTTCGCCGCTTTAGCCGCTAATCTCAGGAAGTGGTTCTGGTATCGGCGGTGGATTTTGCCGTTAAATATTATAAATAATATATGAAAGAGCACAGTAATATATGGAGTTGTCACCAGTATCTTTTTACACAGTATGTAAAAAGATACGAAGATAAAAAAATCTAGGAAATTGGGAGGAACGGAATGTAGATGTATGTATGTAACACTTGATTCCCTCTACCAACTCTGCTGAGGGATTGAGCTTTAAGATATGTGTGTAATAAACCGAATACATACTAAAATGGTTCAAAATGACAGGATATTTGGCAAGTGCGGCCGTCGTCGGCGTCGTCGGCGGTGTCCTAGAATGTAGGGCTCGAGCAGGTGAAAGGGACGGCCCTAGACGGTAGATCGATTTACGTGCGATATACTCTATAGTTACCTTCAGTATACTTGTACGCCGCCTTACTCAATGTCTTCATTAACTTAGCGTGTGACTGTAGGCGCGACGGTTGTGGGATCGATTTTCGCTCGATTTTAGGGACAAGACAAAGCGAGTTGAGTTCCGTCACTCCACACGAAGTGTCTTGTAAATTGGGTAGTCCACGGGAAACGGTGTGTCTTAACACCAGGTTCCTTCTGGCTGCCCCGCCGTATGCGGGATACTGCGTGAAGATAATAAAAACCTGTGGCTAATATAGCCGTAGCTTAAATTTTTATTAGAACATGTGAAATATCATCAAAGTCGGTAGGTACATTCATACATTGATGGCCATTTAATGACTATTTTAAGATGCGAACGGAGTTGGTGTGGAGTTGCACCACCATACGTCGATCACGAGTAAAGGTCACTCCAAATGACAGTATTAGAGGCGAGGCGAGAGGCGCGAGAGGCGCGAGTGCTTCACGCTGTTTACAATATTGCCCAATGTTTTGCTAAATTGTTTTGTTATTATAATTATAATATTGACACGTCGCGGCGCGATTGGAATGTAATTGGTTGTGGGTGTGGGTTCGATTCCCATTCGAGCGAATGATTATATTAAAATTTAATTTCTTTTAAGACTTCTGCGGATAAAGGGCGGCGTTAAGTTCCGCTACTTAACATACAATGTCTCTAAATGGTGGAATCTGGGTGTACCACTAGGTTCCCATAACCCTGTTATGCACTTATTAGTTAGATAGGATAGTTGCGGCTTCGATTTGTAGAATATAGGCTATTCTTATTTTAAAGGAATATATAAAGGGTAAAAATGTTAAAAATTAAGATCATTTGATTTAATCTGTTATATAATAAAATAGTAAAAATATTTTGTCTGTACATTTAGTATTTTTGACTGAAATAGATAGAGGGACACTGAACACATGAACTGATAATCATGTAGTTCAAGCGGGCGAAGCCGCGGGAGGGCCGCTAGTTAAATAATAAAATTATTAATTATATATATCATCTGCTGAACTTGGGGACTATTCGGCAGAACTACCTTTCGAGCCGGCGTACGGTGGTAGCTTTATGTTCATTCGACTAAATTCGCTGAAAAAATTGTTTGTTTTGAATTTCTATATAAATCCCAAAATGGGATTAAACCCATCGATGGCGCTACAATTTTCAACTTATTTATCTTCCCAGGATCATTTCTTGCCGGCAGGCTTAGTTATTGTGGCAAATGACATTAGGTAGTGGGAGCAGGCATCAATCATTATATTGTTGTCTCCCATGGCAACGGTGAAACATTGCTGAACGCGGCCCTACGTATAGCTATATTAATATTATAATATTATAAAACTGAAGTGTTTGTTTCACGCTTTATCCCGCACATAGCAGCTTAGTGTTAAGGCACTCCGTTCTTCATTAAGTTCCTCACTTTCCGTCAAGTACTTGAGGGATTGGGATAAAAAAAATTCTGACAAGTAAAGCTTATTACACTGTTCAAGAATATTTAGAAGATAAGCATGTATGGAATTAATGTCTATTGAATGTAATGCAGCATAGCTGCCAACTAATGTAACAGATTGTGATTGTACCATTGATTTTGAAAAGAGCAACTGTTGAGTTTCTTGCCGGCTCTTCTCAGCAGAACTGCCTTCCGAACCGGTGGTAGCTTTTTGTTCATATGTTCGTTCGACGATTCAAAAGTGCTTATTATAAGTTTATTTGAATAAAGAATAATTTGAATTTTAGAATTTTTCGAATTTTAAATTGTGTGTATCAGACGAGAAGTAAAAATAATTTTAATATAACAATTTCCCCGAGTGGACAAACTCAATCCCTTACCATTGTATTTCCTGTGCCTAGTGCGTACTGCGCCACAAGGGCCCCGAATGCCTTGATAAATAATGATAGCTCATTATTAGTTTCGTAAAGTGTTGCGCCGACAGCCGCCGGGGTCGACTACCGACATTCAGCTTTCGATACAAATACTAATTATATTAAAATTATCGTAATATAAGCTTAATATGTTCGGAATGTAATCTATTTCATGATGTTTTTTATATTTCTTGTAAATTCACCAAGTTATAGGTAGATTTTTTTAAACTTTCCATTGTATTTCCCACATAGCAGGGTAGACAGACGGAACCTGAGAACCTGGTGCTAAGACACTCCGCTGCCCATTAAGACACTTCCGGTCGCCACTTTCCTCAGTATTCTAGAAGCATTGAGCGTTGAGTGGCGGAACTCAAAATATTAATTATTTAATTTCCCCGGGTGGGAATCGATCCCACGGCTTGCCCTGTCACCACAACTAGCCTCAACAAGTTCTCTAAAACAATTACAAAACTTTCAATTATTTAATTGTGGACATACTAAGTCTCGTACGGTAGCGGGCGTAGGCTCGCACGCAATACGAGATTGCGTTACATTCGTTATAGTTTGTAAGGAATGTGGTGAAATATGGTCTTGTAATACATATCTAATGCTACTATAGTTCAGTAGAATTTAGAATTTCTATTAGAATGTAGCGACTTCAAATACAAAATACAATTTAAGTTAATTATCTTACCTGGTCAAATCTCAAATATTTGGTTCTACGTGCTTAAAAAAAACATATATATATAGAAATTTAATATGAACATTTAATTGATTTGAATCTCAATAATACTACTTTTAAATATTTCTATAATATATAAAAAAATATTAAATGCAACAAATATTTCATGAATTAAGTACTTTTCAAGAAAAATTATAAAAACCGTAAGGTTTTCGATCGTGTAGATCATTTTACTTTTCTTTTAAATATAACTTGTTGGTATAATTTATGCGTAACCGAATCGTCCACTCTCGCTGTAGAAACGGAAAGCGGGCCGGCGCGACGAGGACGGAGACGGGTCACAGGTGCCGTCATTTTCCTAATCTCGTAAATATTTCGAGAAATTAACACTCTTCCTCTCTCCTATACTCCGCAAAGAAACAAAATTTCAAGTTTCGGCGTTCTACACCGGGCAATTTCAGTCAGTCTATCGCTCAGTAACAGTTTTTTTTTAAAAAATCTCGAAATAATTCGATTGATAATGAAGAAGGTGCTCGTACGTCGTACGCACCGGCAACGACACGAGTACACGACGCGCGACGCCTCGTTACATGCTTCTTGCTGTCGGATGAATGGCCTGCAAAAACTACTAAATGATTCGAGTGACCATGGCTTTAGAACATTATCAAATAAACTATTTCTTGTATACGTAGGAATGATAATATATTAAACTGCTCACAATTAGAAGAATAGAATTATTTATCCCAAAATAATAATTTTTTGAGGCACAATCGTATAATTATAAACACAACAGGTTGTGGGTTCGTTTCCCACTCGAGGAAATGAAATATTTAATATTTCCATTTCCTCGCTCTAGTAACGACGCAAAGCGGGCGTTGAGTTTCGCCACTCAATAGTGTTGAGTCGGAGAGCTAAAGTGTAGAACGTATTTAAAAATGTTGTAGGGTCAGGTCTCGTCTGCCTTCTCTGCTATATGCAGGGTACAGCATAAAGCTCAAAAAAAGAAATAATTTTATAGTGTTTCATAAAAACATTACTATTACAAAGGACAGATACACATTTAACCAGTAACTTGACTGTTCGTAATAGATAGTTAGTTATTTTGCGGTTTTAGATTTACATTACGTTTCCTAGGAAATACGTGAACGAGGTGATTTTATATAATTCCTTATTAAGAATAGTGATTATGAAAAAAATCAAGAGGCCGTCGTGGTATAGTGCACAGGGCTACACTGCCATTGTAACCATTCTGAGTTCGATTCTCATTTGGAGGAATGACAATTCGTTGTCGTAAAAAATAAGGCGTGGTATAGATTTCCGCCGCTCAACACGGACGGAGTGTCTTAACACTAGCTTCCCCCTGCCTGCCTCACTCTATGCTCTGGGATACAGCGTGAAGCTATGAAAAGAAAACTAGAAAATATTTTTTATTTGCCTATACATTGTAGTTTAAGGTTTGATTCTAACTGACTAACGTTTACATTTTATATATTCTCCGTTCTTCAAACTACTTTTAGAAAATTATAAATATTAATAAACTAACAATATTTATCGTAGGTATACATAAATGTGAGTCTTAACACTAGGCTCCCTCCCTATCCTGTGAGTACAAGCGGCATACAGTATTAATTAAAAAATAATAAATAATAATTATCCACAAATATCCGAAATCAATGTCACGTGCGAGCGCGGCTTTCCCAGCCCGCGGCGGTCGACGACCCCCTCCTTATTGTTTATCTTTTACAACCAACTATTATTGCTTAACGAACGTTTTCTTCGGTCAGCTAATAACTTAGATGATTCATATATTTGTAGTATTTGTCTGACTGTGAGCGCGTCGGTTGTGGGTTCGATTTCCACTCGTTGGAATGAACTATTTTCAGTTCCTCGGCCTGGTAATAAACCAATGCGCGTTTTGAAGGTTTGTAGGTTGAAAAGGTCTTGTTGTCTATATCATTTAATAATAGGAGGTAATATTAATATTTTCATACAAAATGAGTGTATGTGGTAAAATTGGTACGCAATCCTCTTTTTCGATGAACTCAACGCTTTGTCTTGTTATCGGAGCGTTAGAATAAAAGCAATTCATTACCCTAAGTTTACATCGAACCTAAAACCACCGCACTTACAATCCACACCGTGCCATAGCGGTCAAAGATAATGATATAAAAAAAAACGTATTATAATTTTCCCCACACTCATTTAATTCACAACAAGCAATCATAGACTAATGAGCTTCATATAGAAAGTTGTATTGAAAAAAACTAAAATGGGAAATAAAAGGAATGTTGGGGCGATTTCTACGCGACCACCGGCCACCGCCATAACCGCCGTGGTGTGCGTCCACTGACCACTGGTTCTACGTTTTTATAGCGCGACCACTTGGTTTACGTCTTTAGAGTTTCTCTTAAGTAGTTTAGTGGGTAACTTTCGTAACTTGTGAGTCTTGAAAAAGGAATTACATGTATCTAAGGGGAATGTTTTAGTTTTTAGCTTCATATGTTTCACATTTTTTTTCGTCCAAATTGATTTAAAGGAAAGAAAAGAACCTTATTATGGATACAACGCATATATTACAAAATGTACCTAAGTACTTAAAGATACATATATAAAAAAAGTTTTTAGCCCATATTCACAAAAATGTTGACACAATTTATACTCTTTACTTCTATATCTATACTAATATTATAGAGTTGAAGGGTTTGTTTGTTTGAACGCGTTAATCTCTGGACTTATTAGTACGGATTTAAAAATTGGGCCAGTCTACATTACATCACCGTTACTTAGGCCCCTATTTATAAATCGCTCTGAAATCTGAGATCGATCTTGAGAGTGGTTTATAAGTACAAACCTCAAAATGTGTTATATGTCATACACATCTCAGTATAATACGAGATAAGCTATTGTAACTATAAGTAGGTCATTTTCTCAGTTAATAGGAAAAAACGTCTATCGCTTCGCATTCAATGGCCAATAAGTTTAAGGGGAAAGTAGTATGGAGGCAGTTCTCTTCTGCGAATACTGTGAGACGAACAGGTTGTTACGCAACAGTTCAATGTTCCTATTTACTATCGTGTTTTCGATGTATCTATTTAACGCACGGCAGGGTATGTAGAGAGAACGTAGTATTCAGACACTCCTTTTCCAACTTTCAACGCAACGCTTCCCTCGATACTAGAGCAAAATGAAAATATAAATTTAAATATATCTTTTTCTGGAATGGGTATCGCATCCACAACCAGTCGTATCTATTTAGTTTTTAATTTTAAGAAGAGTTGGAGTTAATACTTCCATTTTTTCTTCATTTTCAATGATGTTCGAGAAAATAATGTGGAAATCTATTTTCGAGAACAATATTATGGTAAATGTTTAGTGTATATATTTAATAATAATAACATCTTATTGGGGAGCACGGTAGCAGTCTCGGAACAAAAATGTTATTCTTTGGATAATTTTAAAACGAAATAAAACACCCACCTGTTTTAATAAAAACCGGCGATCCCGCGATCCCGCAGACAACTTCAAATAAAAGGAGAACGGAAATCATAATAAAAATTTTCTTTCCCTCCCTTTCTTATGTACGGTAGTACGGTAATGATAAAAGAATATACATACACAATTATGTAAAACTTACCGTTATTACAATGTTAATGGAATAGACTACAATTATACAGCGTGTTCGCTCTATAGAAAGTTGTTTTCACATCATAAATCAGAAATTATCATTTATAATATGCCCTTTTATGGCTTTTCTCAAATTCGTGATTTGTTTTGCACGCTCACTTTAAATGTAATTTAATTAATCATCTACATATGTATAGGTATAATTAGGTTTTGATGCTTCTCGGCACAGCGGAACGACCTCTGATGCTTTGATTGTAAACGAAACGGTTGTAGGTTCGATTTCCGCTCGGGAGAAGGAATTATATACATTTTCTCGATGTGTTAATGAGGTAAAACGCGGCAATGAGTTCAACAACGTAACAAGCACTGAGCAAGCAGGATCAGGTCAGCTCAGCCTACCGTAGGGTAGGGTATACGCGAGATACAACCACCTGGGCTCCCCACCATGAATGAATATTTTGTATTACAAGTAAAGTTAACACGTGCGGAGTAACGACGAACGGCTAATTGCTATGGTTTTACTGGTAAAGGGCAATCTTTTATGATGTTTCAGCACGAGAAGCAACGGTCAATTGTTTATGTTTCCGTTGTGCCATTAAAAAATTAAAAATGAAAAAAATCTTTAGTGATTATTATTGATTAATGTGATTAAACTTCACGCTATATCCCGCACATAATAGGGTAGGCAGAGGGATCTTGGGAACCTAAAATGGAGAGACTCGTGTTGAGTAGCGGAACTTATTCATTAAGGTAATCAATTTTATTGATAACTTCGAATTAAAAATCAATCTATTTTAATTTTAACATGTAAATTTTAAATGTCTTTACACATCAATGTAATATTTTAACTGAAACGTTTGTTTGGTTCAGTGTCCAATGTTAGCAACTACTGGTTCGAATAGTCTTTCGTATTGAATATTCCATTTATAGAGAAAGCTATAGGCTATAGGTATTAATCATAACCAGCAATACAAAAAATTTTTGAATAAATCTTGAATTGATATCCACGACATGGCTTAGCAGCAAGAATCACTAACTACGAAACACGCCAATTAAAAACAATTTTTTAAGCGAAACAAAGTAAAAAACGCAATAAGCGAGTGCATCGTGTGTAACTACGAGTACATAAATAATAGAATAGTATTTCTTTAATTCCACGAAGCAGCGCTATTTGATGAGATTGCATCTGCACCTCGCTCCAGTTACCATGGCAACGCTCAGGTAAACCACACGAGCTGAGGAAAGCCAAGCCAATTTTTATAATAATTCATCTTTTGTATAAAACTTTACTTTTCATAAAATTATTGTCAAAACTAAAATAAAAAATAAATTAAGTTTTTTAGTTTTAATTATCTCTTTCGTTACTGAGTGAACACAGGCGAAACTATTAGACTTTAGTGAAACTTGCCAAAATAGGTTAAGGAATGTGGGAGAGCAATAGGACAGGATCTCTCGATATTCTTAAGGCTACGGGGTAATCTGAGGTTTTCCATTTTTCATCTTACAATCCGCAAACAATGCCGCGGATGGCGACTAGTACTCGTATATATGTAAAACGTGTTCAAATATTTTTTCTAAGCTTCACTTAGGTATGCTGAGAACCTAGTTGACATTTCGTTCCTATTAAGACATTTTAGTTCGAGACACTTTCCGCCAAATTCTCAAAGCACTACGTGTCGACTGGCAGAAGTAGGCATCGAATCCACAATCTTTGCGCTTTCTATCACCCGCTTGTGTCCCAGCGCCACGACTGGCCTCTAAAAATATTTAGTATTTACATTCGAACATAAATCTCCGGAATGTGGCGCTCGCGACTCGCAAAGTAAGGATGGGCAGCGAAAGTGGCTGTGAAGTACCGGCAAGTGTGTTAATACTATGGAGGCGAGAGACCTACAGCTCATTGTTTACCTTGTTTTCCAAAATATGTGGGGCGGTGTGTGAGTGTCATGTGGTTCATTATTGCTGGTAAAACATTTTAAATGTCGTCGGGGCTGTAGGTAACGGCGACGGCTGTGGGTTCGTTTCCATTTGCTCGCTCTGGTACTAAGACATCTTATTACCAGAGGCTTAATAAATCATTTCCCTGAGCGGGAATCGAACACCAACTGTCACGTTTACAGCTACAGCTGCACCACTACGGCCCCAACTCCTCTTAATAATGATTTAATAATTCCATTACTGTCTTTCCACGCCACAATTGACTGGATAATCTGCCTCGAGCTCTGATCGTGCTTATGAGAGCGGAACGAGCGGCGCCGCGGCAAAAAACATAGCGTGTTAGAAATGTTCCGCACCGCACCGCACTGCACTGCACTGTTACACTGGTTGGTCTTGGTGATTATTGATAAAGCATTTCCTTTGGTTAATATTTGTTTTCTGTGCGTTCTTGTACAAGTGTTTTTTAGCTTCATGCTGCATCCCGCACATAGAAGGGTAGCCAGAGGGAACCGGGGAACCTAATGTTAAGACACTCCGTCCTTCATTATCGGGATAGTCTGTGCCCCATTTTCCGCATATAAGACTAAGATATCCTCCAACGTAGTTTTAAATCAAGAACAATCGTTTTGGGAATTAAAACTAACAACTCTTACAATTATTTAATATGATTTTCTTAAGAAATCATCGAATATCAACATAGAAAGTAGCATTTTTATTATTTTAATTTATTTGTTGTTTTATAATAAATACACTGAATAATAGTGATGATATACCCCTCAGTTATTTATTCAAAATTCCATTTAAAAAAACTGTTCGTGTGTCGTAGGGGCGTTTTAGGAATAGGGAAATTATGCCTTATTCTAGATCCGGATGAGATGTGGATCAATAGATCAAAGAGCACCGAATATTCAGCGCAGACGCGGCCGGCGCGCGGCGTGCGCACGCGCATCTAATGCTGAGTTGTGGGAATTGTGCTGATTCTCATTTTGCTGTTAATAGTTAGTGATATGTCTCTACATACTCTGTAAATATTATATACACAAAAGCAAGTAGGAAACAAGGTGGCTTAATTTTTTTCAATACTCATCTGTGTTCATATATAGTAGTGTGCCTACAACAGGTGTTACAAGCGGAATAGATAAGACTTGGGGGGCAATTTTTCACATTACCTAATTAATATATACATAATGTATACCATAGAAACCTTTGTAACTAACTGTACTAGAACCCTAGCATATAGCTGCATTTTCTTCATTCCGGAAAAGTATTTATAAAATGGGCTTAAGCCCATTTTTTTTTTGCATTTGGCCAAAAACGTCCCGAATATTCCAAAATATAATTTTCGCACAAATATGTAACAATATTAGTTGTATTAATAATGATTGTCACAGTACAGTATGTACTCGTACAGACCATCATTAGCATCAATAATGTCAGTGCAGGAAGATAACAGCGGCATGCGGAAACTATACCCCGGCTAGTGTCTTTGTAATATATCTATTATTTTATATATGTACATACTACTGCTGTTCACGGCTTTGTTCGTGAACCTAGTCGTGTGTAGTGATAATGCAGTGACACAGCGTGCAACTGTAAACGCTTCGGTTTTTTTTTTTTCGGTTCACACTCCAGGGAGTGATTTTTTTTCATTTCCTCGATCTTGTAACAAGACTAAGCGCGGCGCTGAGTTCTGCCATTCGACACGTAATGTGTGTCTTAGCCAAGTTACTCCTGCCTGCCCTGATCTCCTATACGCGAGATACAACGTTATGCTCACACACTCCCCTCCACTTTAAATTTCAAATCATTTTAGGGCAACCAACTCGCAAGAATACTTTAACTAAACGTTATTATTTTTTGTACCTTCGCAAATAAAGTCAAAAGGCTAAAACTGAACTGTCCAGTTATATAGAATAGCAAATTATAGTCATTTTAGTAGTGCAAGGTCTTCTGAGAATGGCGAAGGCATCTATCTAATTAGAAAACGAACGAGTGCCGCTATGGAAACTCGCACTGCGTACATATAGAATATTTAATCTATAGTAGAATTACGGATATCCCTTGAGATGCTTTCTACTTTCAGGTTATTTCATATTTTAACGTCTGAGAAAGTTTAGACGTCGCTGTGGCACAGTGAGGCTAGGTCTGACTATAAATGCGATGTTGGTGAGTTCGAATATTATTCGGGGGAATAAATTGTTTTCATTTCACCGGTCGACACGCGAGACAATGCGCGGCATGCAATACTTTCAGGGTATTTAAACACATATAAGAAAAATAAGAGAAAAAACAAAAAAGAAAAGGAAAATTTTATTTTTCCGCACTTGAATAACTAAATAATCAAATGTTAGTAAAAAAACAAATATTGATTATAAGTGAGACTCTCTGACCTACTGAAGCAATAATCGAACCTATACATTTTACCACACAGTGCTCAGTGGTCAGTTACAACTAACTCGTGTAGAGTCAAGAGTCAGTGGGTCGGTAAGGAATCACGACTGTGCTCTAACACGTTTCGCTGCGAACAGCTATGAGGCACTTATCTAGAACTAATGATAAGGCAGATTTAGTGTACGCCATTCTATGATATTTAGTGGAATTAGAAAAAAAACATGGTGTTTTTAGGAAACAAAGGTAATTTGTGCCAGTTGTAGCCTGCAGGTTTTCTTAAGTGGACTTTCAGGAGTAAAACTAGTAAAATAAATATAAACAAATATCATAAAAACGTGGTAAGTCCCAAATTTGTACAATTTTGGGAAATTCTCTATTAGAACTCCAATACTCCCCCAGAAACCTACATGACCAATTTCAGGGTTTTACGCCGCCTAAAACAGGCAGTCCGTTGTCTGTCAGTCACTTAGTAACGAGAGAGTTTTATTTTATACATTATACTGTTTAATTATTTCACATCCAAAAATCAAATATTATATCGTCAACCATAACTAGAAGCTCTCATCTTGTAAAGCAGTTCTTCTGGTAGCAGCTGACGAAAAAATTATATTATCTATATAAATTATTTTAAAATGTAATAATTGAACTTGGCTTACCGTACTAGCCGGATGTGCAGGGACAAGCATCATGGGAGGCTTCCTGGCCTTCCTCACACCCTTACTGCGAGGAGGGCGGACAGCGGTGGGGACGACGGCGTGGTGGTGACCCAGCCACTTGGTTACTAGACGCTCTCTGCTGTTAGCACTGCCGTATTCGGGGGCTTCCTCCTGGATAATGAAATTATGATATAAGTAAGATAATTAATAATTTATTATATAAATATCTACACTGTGAAAAAGAGTACATATTTTAAAAAAAGTCTTTGTTAGCTTAACGCTATATCCCGCATATAGTAGGATAGGCAGAAGAAATTTAGTATTGAGACATTCCGTCTCCTACTATTTCGGCCTTTATTCCTCGCTTTGATATCAAGACAAAGCGCGGCGTTGAGTTCCGTCACTTAACGTGCAATGACTCCGAAAATTAATCGGTTCGCGGAGAACGGAGTATCATAACATCATGTCCAAGTCCAAGTCATCAGCGTGATCTTAAAAAACATCTTGTTTGACGAAAACAAATATGTATTTGCCTGTTATCGTGTCATATTATTTAGTTATTAACTTATTGTATTTACTTTGACAGCAATTAAATAGATAACTCGAGAACTGCTCAATCAGTGGACCTTGAGAGATCTAGTAATATATAAGTAATGTTGTCTGTCCACAGTCCCATGCAGGTCGCGCATTCGAATCAAGGCAATCGATTTTTTATATAAATACTCGTTTTATTGGTCATTCCGTTTGTCCGGTCTTGCACAACTTGCTATACCTACTAAACTGTGTTTGTAAAATAAATATTAATTTAATTTACTTTAAGTACGTAGGTAAATATTAGTACATCTTATATATACATTTACATTTTTTTAAGTTAATAAATCGAGGTTGTTGTAGCTCAGCGGCAAAGCCTCTGACTATATAATATAAGGCGGTTATGGGTTCGGTTCTCACACGGGGAAAAAAATTTCACGCTCTGTAAGAAGACAAAGCGCGGCGTGGAACTCCGCCAGCCGCTCAGCACGTCTAAAAAAATCCGTTATTATTTTTAATTATTTTTTTATTAATATTTTGAATTTTAATTTAAATGTAGAAAGTTTCTTAAGAAATTTAAAACATGTGGCTATTACACACTATAATTGTTTGTTCGAATCCTCAAGATTTACTAAACGTTTTAAAAGTAAGTACATATTTGAGGCTCACCTTTTTCTTTTTAATAGTATCTCCTTGTAACTTGGCCTCCAAATCCTTGCAAAGCTCATGCCCTCTCATTTTCTCCTCCTGAGCTCTCTTTATTTCGTCGACATGAAACACGCAAGGCTGTACCGGCTTGAAATTAGGGTCGAACTGATTGTGGTCGAAGGCCTGCTTCGGTCTGAAGCAAGGGCACACCCTCTTGGATAGGTGGTAAATGGAGAACACGCAGACGAGGCAGTGCACTGACGCTATGATAAGGAGCGCTATGTTAGCTAATACTGGAGTCCATGCCTGCATTTCATCCTGTGGACAAATATTTATACGTTAATATTCAGTGTATTATATGTTATAAAAATTCAAAAGATACGTGTCTTATTTTTAGGTGTCAAGCCCGAGTCGGATTGGCGCATGAAGGGTTCTATACCATTATCTATACAAATGAGCAAAAGCACGTTTTATGTATGGGAATCCTCTTAAATATTTATTTTATTATTTGGTTTATTTATTGAATGTTACCTCTCTATGAGATACGGTACACCTTAATTAGCTACAGCGCTTTTATTAAATTAACTACATTTCACAACTAATCAACTATATTTTATTTGTACATCCCTGAGAAACTAAAATATTTGAAATAATTTCTTATATATATTTTTTAAATTCAATTATAACTTTATTCGCAACTTGTACATGTGTAAAAACTATACTATTCGTAGCCATTCTAGCCGCTAACCTCAAACAGTTGACTGTTTTCGCAATAAAATATATGAATGTTAAAAACGTTTTTTTTTGTTGGAATGTTATGTTTTTAGCTTTACGTTGTATCCTGCACATACCAGGCAACGACAAAGGGAACCTGGGAACATAGTGTCAAGTCACTCGGTTCCCCACTCGCCGCCTAATTTTCGATACATTGTATCTTGAGTGGCCATTCGGAGTCTCCATGGGGTTGGAGGTCCTGGTAAATACGAATCTGCCATCTACATATATAGAGCAGCGTAGAAAGTTGAAATTTGGCATGTATGCATCCTTAGGATGTAGAGAAGAATGAGGAGAGAATGTCCCGAATTTTTTTCCAAGAAGTTTTTTTCCAAGACAGAAAGTTACAAGCTGGCCCTTGTTTCATATTTATACTACCACATTTAGTTATTACGCAAGCACGCAAGCAAAGCCACAGGTAAGAGCATACTCAAGACCATTCTTACCTATTCTAGCGGCTAACCTCAGGCCGAGCAATGTTTTCGCAATAAAATATATTCTGAATGCGGTCGGCTGTTCTGGGGTTATGACATGTTTCACACGACAGCTATGTTCTGGTGATACCAAATGTAAATTACTGAAGCAACTGTTTCTTTTTTTTATTGTTTTATAATGTTTAAATTTTATTTCTCATACTGAGAATTACAAAAATATTTAAAATATGCATAAAAATGTCGTAAATTTGAGATGGGACCTAATTGATAGGCTAAAGATGTGCTATCTTTGAGAAGTTTATAACAAGTGAATTGAATTCTTGGTATATGGTTATAACAAGTGTCAGCTTGTAATTTTCGATCATCTATAGAATATTATAATACAAATCTTCGGAAAAATTTCTGGACATTCTTTCTTAGTGCTTCCCTACACCCCTAAGAGTACCCTAAATAGCAGTTTCATCTTTACCAGGATGCATATAATCGACATGGTTTCCGTGCCCATGCCCTCCAACCCCGAGGAGACCGAAAGGCCACTCAACACGCAATATATCGAAAATTAGGGTGTGAGTGGTGAACGGAATGACTTGACACTAAGTTCCCTCTGCCTGCCTTGCTGTTAGCGGAATACAATTTGAAGCTGATAAAAAACTTGTTATTTTATTATAAAATAATTTTATTATAAGGAATTTAACTCTTCGTTCCCACGCTCAGGCAGAGGCAAGCACGTACAATGCCATCTAATGATATATAAACAGTAGGTAATGTTTCGCTGCCGTCGCGATCATCATCAGTGTCCTTGAACTTTGCTGAAATATTATGTAATATTTATGTTTCTTTTCATGGTTTCGTGGCAGGGTTTGTATATGGAACCTGGGAACATAGTGTTAATAAAACACTTCATTTCCATTAAGTCCCTTCAGTTCTCCACTTTCCGCCGAATTCTGATATTTGATTGCGTGTTAAGTGTAGGAACTTAACGCCGCGCTTTGCTTTGTTACCAGAGCAGAGTTATTTTTCTTGAGTGGGAATCGAACCCACAACCCGTTGCATTTTTAGTCGCCACTTTTTTGCCTCTACACCGGGACTGGCCTCAAATAAATAATATTTATGTATTTTTTTTATAATTAGCTTTACGCTACATCCCGAATATAGCAGAGTGGGCAGAAAAAACAAACGCGACCAATATCTTAAGATTTTTATACGTGTTAAAAATAAAATATTTTCCAAATTAAGAAAAAACTCCAAAAGATTAAGATAGATAGCAAAGAGAATTAAAATTGAGAAGCATATAATTGCATAAGTAACCACTTTAGTTGCCCAATGCAGTAACTGGTGCATAATAAACCGCATCTACTAACATTGAGACACACTGATTGTGTTCATTTGGCTTTGCGGGATCATTGTAATATATGCAATGCTTGCGAACTACATACAGATGGATAGAATACGTCACAATATTATTATAGAGAGGCCTTCGGGTAGTTAGGCCAGTCGTGGCACAGGGTTCCCTCTGGCCACGACAGGGTTCCTTCTGTGTGCGGGATAGAGCGCACAATTAACATGTTTAGGCTCATAAGAACTCCACTCCGCAATGACCTGCTTATCGTCTGATAGATTAGATGTTAGGTTCTGCCATCAACACATGTACCCGTAGTGCAAGTACAGTACGGCCGACGAGGATATCTGAGTCGCTGCGCATTGTTAAGTAAGAAAAATCCGAAAAAATATATTCGGTGTTATGACATCGTCGACCATACTATATTAGATCTGAAAATATTTGTATAAGTAATATCACCTCAAAAGTAGTGATTGTCTCCGGCTGGCGCAGCGAGTCCCGCTGCAGGCCGGTGGCGGCGAGCACCGCGGCGCTGTTGCCGCATGCGAGGCACAGCAGAGACAGTGCCAAGAACGCCGTTAGCAGGCCGGTACTGTGGGCAAAATACATTTATTTAATACTAATACTAATAATATACACAATACAAGTTAGCCATCAAGAAAATTCCAACTGGCTGAACATGAACAGTTGCAAGGGAACAAAGGAACAGACATGATATGTAAATATGCAGGTCTGGCTGACTAGGCTAAAACAGATAACACTCTCGTTGAGTTGTTACGCAGTCGGTTAAAAATATGATACGCCTGTCTAAATAAATAATTTACAGTTATTTGTAACTTTCTTACCAATTTAATTATCGTTGACACTATAAATGAATCTTCGGAAAGCCTATATTTATTTATTACCTGCATGTTTGTAATAAAATGACATTCTGAAAATTGGCGACATTACTGTAAATTATATATTATAAGTAAGTAGGTACTGAGCGCAGTTAGATAACTTGGACACGTTACCGTTAAAACATTATAAAGGTGTCGATCAAAACTAACTGTTAGCAATTGCTGTGCTAATGATGATCAAACTTTTTAAAATAGTTACGAGGTTCAAACTGAGTTTTTTAGTTATCTTTCGGCAATTAGCAAGATAGGCTGAGGTATTTAATTATTCGTCTTCCTCCACCGCCCAATTCTCTTTGTACGGCCCTTTTTTCTGAACTTGAGGTTAATATTAGGCCTACTGGCCTTTACAGCGACACCGGTCGGGGAGGCAAGAGGTACTCTGTCACTCTCTGTCTGTCAGAGCAAGCACTGAGTAGATGCTTGCGGCCGTAAACAGAGAGTTGGATTATTTTAATTGTACATTTTCTCGTGAAGCATACGTCTAAATGACACGCTATAAAAGCCAAAGCTTATCTTCATAAAATTTCCTTAATGAAACTTTCGCTCGTCAGTTCCAATATTGTGCGACTGTAAACGCGACTGTTCGTGGGTTGTGGGTTGTGGGTGGGACTGTGTGTCGGTTCTCACTCGAGAAAATGATTTCCTTGCTCTTGTAATGAAACAAAACTAGGCGTTGGGTTCCGATACACAACACGTAATACCCCCAGAATTCTACGGAAAGTGGGGAACGGAAGTGTCTTAATGAGAGCGAAGTGTCTTAACACTAGGTTCCCAGGTTCTTTCTGCCTAAAAATATTTACCAATCTTACTTTAATGAAATCACTATTATAAAAAAATGTATAGTTTGATTAGGAAATTAATAAAACTAATATAAGTATATAAATAGGCAGTCCGCGACTAAACATGGTAGTTACATGTACGAGAGAAAGCCGATAAGTGATCAACAGGTCTACTCAAACCGCGGCCCACTCCACTCCACTCTCCGTCTTCTGAGGCCAACATCGTTATGTAATACGAAACTTTAAAATTTATTTATAGAGGTCATCATGAAGAACGGATGCAGAACTTAACGCCGCGCTTTGTGGAACTCTCCTTTGTTACGTATATTACGTCAATGAGCGTCTCTACCATAAACAATTTATACGCCACGCTATTACGACACGGATAATGTTAGTGCGTTATCCATTATCTCTATAGTAGAGAGTAGAGAGTAGAGGGTAGAGACGGCAAAACAATTAACTTGTAGTATGTTTGTAGGCGTGTAGTTATTATTATAACCAGTCATTTTGATATCTTAAATCATTTCAGATTTAGATATAGTTCTCTCCCCGCTGTAACAGGCTGTTATAACATTCTTCGGTCGGCGTAAGTATTTTTGACGTACCGACTCGTAACTAAGATATAATATTAAGTATTTCTTTAGATAATTAATATAAAGTTTAAAGTTATTTACGTGAATTTAATTATTTTCTATCATAGTTGATAAAAGAAGACTCGCGCTTGTCCAGTTATTTTATATTATGTTGCATAGGTTAAAATAAAATATATGACTAAAATGATTATAAGGTCTTAATTTATTTAAAATAATAAACACTCCGCCCCTCATTGTCTGCCAAACATTTCAAGTGGTGCAACTCTACGCCGCGATATTGCCTACCGGATCGAAAAGTATAGCATCTCCCGAGTGCGGTCGAATCCACAACCACTATCCCACAACGCTCATCTCATCCTCATCCCTCATCATCATCATACCTATGGATTTCAAATTCTAACGCAATAAAGACGTTAAATGTATTCATTTCCTCATATTCTTTCAATTTCCATAAAATATACAAAAAGTTCAATCAAGATGAAACTAAGATGGCTTATATCATTTTAATTATAGACTTCAACGATGCTTTTCTTGAATGGCCATATCAGTATGAGCTTTATAGCGTATGTATTAGAGTATTTAATAGTATGTATTATTGTCATTCACGAGGATATTAGTACCAGATGAGATGATGATACTGAGGCATCTAAATGCAGATTAGAAATAAAATGAAGCCACTCGTGGCGCTGGAGGACAAGCGAATGACTGTAAACGCGAGAGCCTGTGGTTTCGATGACAACTCGAGGAAATTAAACATTTTCATATGTTCGCTTTGGTGTTGAAGCAAAAGCGCGGCGTTGGTTTCTGTCACTCACCACGCAATGCCTCCGAAATTCGGGAACGGAGTAACTTAACACTAGATTCACTCTGCCTACCAGAAATAGGAAACATGCTTGACTGGGTTAGCCCACCACGAGGCAGTAGAGCACGTATAAGTAATTCTTGCTTCTTGCACCTGCACGGAACACGCCTCACTCACAATGCACTAACGGCATGATGATTATTATTATACTGTTTTTCTTTTTATCTCCAGGTATGAAAAAGAATCTTTTTCTTTATAGCTTTAGACATAATAGTTAATTACGGGCTGATGAATTGTTAAATGATCTCTGTTACTTTTCTAGGGTTTTTCGTAAAATATATGTACGTTTATACACTAAATGCTGTTGACGAGCACCCGCGAAACTTAGTTATTTAATATTTTCATGTCCTTGCTCTGGTAACGAAGTGCGGTCTGGTAACACAATGCCTCCAGAATTTGGCGTAAAAGTGGGGAGTGGAAGCTTCTTAACGGGAATACAATGTCTTAACACTAGATTCCCAGGTTCCCTCTGCCTATCCTGCTATTTGCATGATACAGCGTGAAAATAAAAAAAAATTAAAGAGCAATTGTTAAGTTTCTTGCTAAACCATCTCTGCAGGACTAAATCTAGAGTCACTAAACCAGTAGTGTCCCATTAGATCCTATAAGACTGACACTACTGACATTTTAATATTATTTAACAATTTAAAAGTACCTACTCGTAATGCCATAATTGACAAAACCCTCGTCTACAATATGAACTATAATTTATAGGTGTTTGGGGAAGCGACGGCGACAAGATGCGCTCACGCATGACATCTCGCGACAGACGGACTTCTTTATATTATTAGTAGTTTTTACTTCATTCTATAATTATGTTTAACAGTTATATATCAATTATGATATGGAATACGATATTACGGTAAAGTCGTTATTATCGAGTTTATATTAAATATTTTTTATTTTTTTTCCTCCCTGTTTAAATGAAAAACAATTTATTGGAATGCTGAAAGCAGGAAGAAAAATGCACAAATAAGAAAAAAATATAATTTAAAAGTTTTATAAGTTACTTATAATAATTATATATAATTGAATCGTGATGAATAATAATAAATACTACTTATATACATTACTTAGGTATAATAATACTGAGTAATAATATTTAAAAATAAAATTATACTTAGAAAAAGTATAAAAATTGAACATAATTTGAATCAGAATGGAAAAATATTTTTAAATATTTCATAAATATCATTCTCTCTCCACAGTGATGTTAGCTTATATAAGTTGTTGACAAGACAGTATTGGAGGATTCAAATATTTATTTTTTTAATGAAAGTAATTATAACGATTATACAATACTGAACTACTAAAGTATAATATAATTGTTACAATACCTTTTCATTTATAAAATTAGTAATTTCGTTTGTCAAAGTAAATTTTGGGTATTTTCCAAACGAAGATATCCTCTATCCTCTATCCTATCCTCGGCTAAATATGTGTAAAAATGTATGTCCGTTTTAAGATTTTTAAAATTAAATTCACTTAAAAGCGGTTCACTTTAAAATAGAACATAAAATTAATTGTGTAAATAGGTTTATTTTTTTTAGCTTCACGCTCCATCCCTCACTTAACAGTGACGGCAGATGCATTGCGTGTTGAGTGGCAGAATTCAACGCCGCTCTTGCCTCGTTCCCAGAGCGAAATGAGAATATAAACAATTAATTCTCGAGTAAGAATCGAACAAACAACGCACGCTTGGCCTCCTTTTCTAGGTTCTAGTAAAAATTAAATAAAATGTAAAGAAGGAATTACTTTAAATTATACAGTACAGTGATTAGGAAATAGGCGCACGCGAGCAATGTGCATCAAAAACTGCGCACGCGCACGACAGTGACTTCAAATAGTACTATTATAAAAATAATTTAACTATTTAACTACTTATTAATTATTTCACTTGGAACTTTCTTTTTGTGGAATATTATTAGTACCTATGTGAAGGTTTTTATTTTGATAGATATATATATAAAAGGACTTGTTCCCACTGACTGAGGCAAGACGCACGCACAGCCGTAATGCCGTGATGATAGAAACGTGAAATTTGGACAGATGTTTAGTTTCGTATTCTGAACTTACCTCCACTAAGAAGGGAGTTTGAAAAATTTTAACCCTAAAGGACGAAATAGGGGTTCAAAGTTTGTATGGTTTTTTTTTGAAATAGGCACCGATTTTTATAAAATTTGAAATTCAGCCTCTTAAAAATATTTCATTGAACACAATATGTTTCATGGTTTATTAGAATTCACCCCTAAGGGCGCAAATAAGCAGGCGAAGCTACGCGCGTCTGCTAGTTTTATATAAAATTTGTAATCATATGTCTGGATAATTTGAATCAAATGTAAGCAAATTTTTTATATATTGTAGAGTTTGCATGGTTTATATATATTTGTATTAAATAACGAAATATTAGAAATTCTGTCAAAAATCATTCTTTACAATTGAGGATAGCGATATTTTTTTAATAATATAATTGCAAAAAACACCAACTTACCTAGAGGAATTATTCAATCCATAACAATCATTGATGCCGGCAAGCACTCCTACCACTCCAGCCACCACCGCCACGCATCCTGACCACAGGCCTGCTCCTACGCGGGACAACGAGGCCCCCTTGACCACGGCCAAGGCGCCCGAGCCCACCAGCAAAACCCCCAAAAACACTTGTCCCAGACCCAGGAAAACTACAATCCTTTTAGAACTACCCTCACTTCTAACACTTTTTGCACTTTTGACACTTTTAACACTTTTCTTTTCATTCTTCTGCGGTGTTTTACATATCAATTGTTCTGTGGAATCCTCAGATTTTTCTGACACAGTCGGGAAAGCCGTCACGACGGTGACGGTCTCCGTGGATGACTTCTCGTCTGTCATTCTTGATATGTCATCACGGTACAGGACCTCGCTGGGCGCGCGTTCGACTACAACTGATGCTCCAAAGCTGACAGTCTGAATGGGTGAAAGTGTGTTTCATGTCGCGATTTTAGACTTTGTTTTTGTAAATTATTACTTGTTTCTTTAATTATTTTATTATGTGGAATAACATTCTGTTTTGTCGATTGTTTGTTGTTTAGTGTGGGCAACTATTTATGTAGACGTGAGTGTGTTGCGAAAAATTATGTTTTGATATGGAATTCTTCGTTTTGTATTGAAATGTAGAGTTCTTAGTAAATGTTTTTTGTTATTAAATATATTTGTTGTATTTAAAAATAAAAATACATCTTCACGCACCCTGTGTGCGGGTTGCACACAGCAGGGTAAGCATTGCGTGAGTGGCGGAACTCAACGACGCGCTTTACCTTTACACCAGAGCGAAAAAATCAAAATATAAATTTAAATAAATAAATATCTTACATAAAAAAATTATGTGGACCATAAATAAATTCCTTTCATATATGAAACGTTCTTCATAAGTTTACTTAAAACAGTTGTATTTGGTCATCATGGCAACAGGACAACTAGCCGTCGGTCAGTGCGGGCGAGTCGGCGCGGGCGGTGGCGGGCGGTGGCATGCGCACGCGCAGGTGAAAGCGAGGCGGAACGAGCTGTCTCCGGTGTTCCTAGCGGCGGCCGCAGACACTACTCTTATTGTGTTACATCACACCCGACACACTATGCACTAAGTCATAGTGCAACGAATGATAAAATTAAAAAGAAAAAACTTATTAACATGTTGATATAACTATTAAATTGGCTTTTGCCGTATTTAACTATACGTATATATAAATTCTTAAAAATATACTGTTTTAAATATACATTTATGGTATGTCAAATTATTATAGCGAAAGAGGCACAGGCCCATACTTCTGAACTCGGACTCATTTCGGTATTGACATAACATTAATAGCTTATTAATTGGTAAGTAGCATCGCAACGGTTGATCGCTCTTATTGAGTTTTCTTCATGGTTTCTAGGTACATTAGTTGACAGAGATCTGTTGTGTTTTTCTTAGTTTCACGCTGTATCCCGCACACAGGGAAAGGATTAAGAAACTCCTATTCCCCATTTTCCGCCGAATTCAACAAGCATTGCGTTTTGGATAGCGGAATTCTACACCGCGCTTTGCCTCGTTACTAGAGCGAAGTAATGAAAATATCAAATACTACATTTCCTCGAATGGGGATCAAACCGAAAACCTGTCGCGTTGACAGTCACATGCTTGCGCCCCTGCACGCTGCACGCTGCGCCAGGGCTGGACCGCTGGATCACATGTCATTTCGTAATTAATCATGTGTATATAAGTATAATATAACGCTTACATAAGTCATTTTATACAGCTTTTGTATTCCCAAATACATACATAATGTAAATACTAGCTATTACCTTCAACTTCGCCTGCGTGGTCAAATGAACTGTAACTGTAAATGGCGGTGCATATTTATGTTTTCTTACCTAAGCTTTTTTTCACGAATGTATTAAAGTTCAGAAAGCCTAACTTCAGGGCGGCCACGACTCCTGGGCCGTACTGTGAGCTAGACGCGATGGAGGCTTTCAAGCTCTGCCGTTTTGCAATATATTTAACTGTTACTGGCTGTATTGTAGCCTATATTAGGCTTCCATAGTAAATAGACTATCTCATTTAAAAATAACAAATTGTTTCACTTTACAATATTAAGTATGTAATAAATATATTATGTTAAATTTTAAAGAATTACTTGATTGGTGTTTGTAAATAATATGTTAGCCACAAATTGCAAAAACTATCTCTAGTATCACTAACTGTAATATATGACATATTGACACTGTGCGGAAATACAATATGTTTAATAACAAGATTTTACCATACATTTAGATAATGTACAAAAACTTGAACGTAACAGGACCCGAACCCGCGCTTCTTGGATACCGTCCAAGCGATCTAGCCATTTGCTAATGGGCTATAAGTCTTCTTAAACATTTGGCTTTACTTAATGTAAGATAATACTAAAATATTGTTAAGATAATTGCATTTAAAGACAAAATGAAATTGAATCCACTATCACGTATACAGTTACATAATCCTAGGGCCTATCGCCAATGCTTACATCATATTTCATTAATACTCCTCCAGTGATTGACGTGCAGTGCCGGCAAGGAACCGGAAGTGAGAACTCCAGACAAGGGGAAGTACAGTCGGTAGGACGCACCTGTCCCTATATGTGTTGTATGCGTAAAAAAAATAAAATATATATTTAAAATATCCTTAATACAATTTTTAGTATTATTTTTACTTAACTTTCTATAATACGTATTCCATTTTTTTTTTCAATATTTTATTGTGGTTTTTTTAATCAACGATGGGTATATGTTGCCACTACTTTAAGCGATGGATAAATGATCATGTCTAAACCAACAAAAATATTTATAATGTAAATAAAAATTTCAATGTAACAAGATACGAATCTGCACCTCTTATTGTACAGTCTTGACGACTGTCGCCAATATAACTGTCAAGCTACGAGTATGTCGAAATGTTACGACTTTTTTCTTTGGAACAACAAAATATATGGGTTTACACTTTACTAAACAATTTCCTTTCTTTAAACCCGTATTTATAAACCGTTCTCTACTCTGAGATCGATCTTGAGATGCAGTTTTAATAATCCAATACAAGGGCATCTCAAGATTGATGTTAGAGTTGAGAGCGATTTAGAAATGGTCCGTATTTACGTAATGTGTGAATAATACGTTAAAATTTTTAAAAAATATCTACATATCCAGAAAAACTAGTGTACTCATTTTTCATATCATAAATATTCTAATATAATGTACTCATAGCAGCTGAAACTGGAGTGTTCTATGCGGCCCGCTAACGTGACGCCGCCGCGCAGTTAGGTAATGTTTGAAGGCTTTCGTTAATTACGCTAAATGCCACTTTTGTATTACGGAATAGATTTAATACAAAAATATAGAATATCTAATATTAATATTTATACGGTTTTCTTATAATAGATTTTGTGGTGGTTGCAAGTTCAATTGCAACCATCGCGTTCAATCGCTCTGGTGTCGAGACAAAGCGCGGCGTTGAGTTCCACCACTCAACACGCAACGCAATCCCTCTGCCTACCCCGCGTTGCGGGATACAGCGTGAAACTGCTTGCAAGTTGAAGGTTAAATTAAAATATTGCCATTTTGTTCAGAAACTAAAGATTACCTTTTAGGCGGACAGTCAATAAAAGAGTAACTTTAACTCTTTAGTTGGATTTTATTTGCATATCATGCATAATGAACATTTTACTTGTAGAAAAAATCGATTAGGCTGAGGTGACACAACAGCCCAGTGTGTGCCGTGCGACGGTTGTGGGTTCAATTCTCATATTCAATTCATTTCTTCACTCTGTTAAAAATGTAAAGCGTGGCGTTGAGTTTTGCCCCTCAACATAAAATGCCTTCAAGATTACTACTTTCCACACCACCTGTCCAATTTTGTCTTAACACCAGTTCTCTTAGCTTACCCTGCTATATAATAATTATTTGTTCTTTAGAATGAGTAGCTCTAGATCTAACTATATGTATATACTACACCCATACATAAGTCATATATCACGTAACATCCTTACCGGGGGTGAAAACTTGCATTTGCATCTTTAGTGAAAGTACTGACATTACTTACGTAACTGACGGACTTGTGGCTGGTTGTCACACACCCAATAGTGTTACCTCTGGAGGATTATGCTGTACGAATATGGTTGATTTTAGAATTTTGTAGGATAGACCTTAAATAAAAATATATATGGCGTTGCTAAAGTACTTCATTCAGAAGTATATTTTCATCACTTCGATGCTGTTTGTCCGAGGTATATAATTCTAATATTCATACTCTTTGCGTTTAAGAACAAGGGTATAATTTTGAAAATAAGTAATAAGTTTATCATTCTGAAGTTTATGACGCTAATCGTGGCGCGAGGGCAGGAGCGTGTGAAGTGTTTAATATTTCCATTTCTCACTCTGGTGAGGTCAAGCGCCCAGAATACGGCGGAACGCAAGTATCTCAATGGGAAAGTAGTGTCTTAACACTAGGTTTCCCTCTCTCTATTATTCATGCATGGAATACAGCGTAAAGCTAAAAAAATAATGAAAGCAAAAGGTTTCGAAGATCTTTTTAGAAATTAGACTTTTTTAAATTAATACCTTTAATTAGTAATTCATTCACGTTAATTTTACTTATAGTCTCTAGTTTTGCTTCTGCTTTCTGACCATTTTAATAAATTCGCTGAGAAGCATTTCTCCGTACTGTATTTAGAGATCAAAAATATGTTTGTATTTAATAAAAACATTAAATATGGCACAATTATAATATATTTAATATTATTATATATTTACTAAGCTCACTTACATATCTTCTTTCTTTCTCTGTTTGGTGAAAGATAATGAAAAGAAAATATAATTAAGAAGAAAATTTATTAAAAAACACACATCATTTTACATTAAAAAGACAAAAATCAATTATAAAATAAGCACACAATCATTAAAATGTAATCATAAAAATCACTTAAAACTTAAAACTAAACACAAATGTCAAATCAAAATTAAAATAAATGTCAAATTAAAAAAAAAATAAGACAAAAGTCTTGAAAAGAGACTTATTATCTAAAAATTACTTCCTAAAAAATAAAATTAAAAAAGTAAACTACATAGTAGATTATAATACTGGCTGTCACAAATTCTTATAACATACATTAATTAAAATCCTGTTGTAGTCACAAAAAGAAAATTAAATCATTACATACTAATAATATTCATAAAGAAATCTAGATTTTCTTTAATAAAATCTGCAGCTTTCTCCGCAATCATGACGACAGGGGAGTTGGTGTTGCCTCTCACCACGCTGGGCATCACACTAGCGTCAGCCACTCTCAGCTGATTGATACCTTTGACCCTTAGATTCGAATCCACGACCGTACCGATAGCAGCTGTACCCACGGCGTGCCACGCGGACATTACGGTGTTTTTAGCGAGACATTTTAAATAGTCATCGTTATAGGTACCGTTGCATTGGTCTAGCTCTAAGTCGATTACAAATGCATTTTTGGATTTAAAATATTTCGTGTCAGCAACTGACCACGCTGTTTTGATAGCTTCAGGATAGTTGTCTAGATCACTGTCGTCGCTGAAAGTTCCAGAATGTATGAGAGGAGGGTCAAGAGGATCTAGCGACTCCAAACGTACTCGTCCTCTTGATTTCGGCTTAAGATTTACTACAGCTAGGGAAAATATTTCGTACTTTCTATTAATATTTTCTATTTTCTTACACATATGTTCCTGAAAACCTAGCATTTCACGGCAGGAAGTGTAAAAACCGCTATTGACGGGCATACACGACGGGTAGATGGCGAAATCTGGCACATTTTTGGTTAAATTATTAAAAGAAATATAAGCTCCCAAATCAGATGTCTTTGACAAAAAACCACTTCTGTCGTAAAGATATTGGATGGCATTTATGTGTGAAGTTTCCTCGTCGCTATCACAGGTGCCATTTTCTGCTGCCAAATATGTTAGAACCATCGTGTGATCATGAAAGTTATCCCCGACGGGCAAATCTTCAACGACTTCTATGCCCACGTATTCGAGGTGGTCTTTGGGTCCTATTCCCGACAAGAGCAACAATTTGGCAGTATTAAATGTTCCTGCGGTTATTATAATTTCTTTACTCACGTAGAAATAAACTTCGGCGTCACCGAGCCACACTTGAACGCCGTGTGCTGTGCTGTTGTCTATTAGAATTTTCGTAACTTGTGCGTCTTTTAGTACATGCAAGTTAGTTCTCTTAGAGGCTTGGTTCAGCAACGCCGTAAGGGAGCTGTGTCGTCTGCCATCTCGTATAGTATGTGAGAAGCGCCCCGCACCTATGGTATCAGGGTTCGTCATATCAGAAACTATGTTGAAGCCCAATTCCTCGAAAGCTTCAAGATATCTGTCAGTAGTGAACGTCGACTGACGAGACCCAGCCACTTCGATTTCCCCTGCAAAACCATGAAATTGTGCCAGCTCTGGATGTTCAGTAATTCTTTCGTCAGTCAAATATTCAGTTTTCTTGAAGTATTTAAGAACATTGGTCCAATTCCATTCGTCTCCAACTAAAGAAGCCCAATCGTTGTAATCAGCGGGGAAGCCCCGGGAATATATCATGTCGTTAATAGAGCCGGTGCCGCCAAGCATCTTCCCGCGGGGTTGTTTCTGTCTACCGTTGTCTAACGCCTGGCTTGAATAATAATCGTCTACTGTTGTGAAATTCCAGTCGTAATAACTGTTCTTCATGACGTGTTTGAAGCCTGGGATCTTGTGTAACAAAACATATTTTTATTTGTAATTTTCTTTTTAGTAATAATAATATTCATTTATATTTCAAATTAATCCTGCATTTTGTGAGAAACCGTGACAATCTATTTATAAATTATTTCGTCTTTCTTTTTCGGGAGAGCATTTGGATTATAGACAATAATAAGACCTTGAAACGGACGGCTCTATAGATAAGCTTATACTGTACTTACAATGCTCTCCTGGGGCGGATCTCCTCCAGCTTCGATCAGCAACACGCTGTACGGCAGCTCTGATAGCCGCGCCGCCAGCGTCGCGCCCGCAGTGCCACCGCCTACCACGATGAAATCGAAGGTAGAACCATCTGGAATCATTAAGATTATTAATTGAAGTAAGAAAAAGCAGAAAGGACGGATCCTCGGTCTGGTAACACAATATCAGTTTAAGGTTTTTTTTTATGGAAAAAGGACAAGGCAAGCGAGCGTTCGGGTCACCTGATAATGATCACCCCGTGCAACACCAGAGGAACTACAGGTGCGTTGCCGGCCTTTAAGGTGGAGATAGACGCACTTTTTGAAGGTACCCATATCGTACCGACCTGGAAACTCTGCCGCGGGTAAGCCATTCCACAGTTTGGTGGTGTGTGGAAAGAAATTTCTATGAAACCGCACAGTAGTGGAGTGCCACGTATCCAGGTGGTGTGGATGATATCGTAATTAAATCTTCTAATGTGATTAACAACGTAATTGCTAAATTATAATAGCAGGCGTTGAAAGTAAGCATTTCTCCTGATTAAATGATTAAATTAACTGTTTCTCAATTTTCACAGTTATCTGGTAAATATAGGTGGGCTTAATTTACACTCGAGGAGGAGAAATGTTTAATGTATTCATTCGCTTTGGTAACGAGGCAAAGCGCGGTGTTGAGTTCTGCGACTCAAAACGCAATGCCTGAAAAATTCAGCGAAAAGTGAGGAGCTGATCTTAATGGGAATGGAGCGACCTAACACTAAGTTTCCAGGTTCCCTCTGCCTGCTCTACAGTGCTTGCGAGATACAGCGTGAAGATAAAAAAATAATTAAAATAAGTTTTTGTCTTAATATACCTATTTTAAGTCAAGAAAAAGTAAGCAATAAAATATAGTAGCAGATACCAAAACTATTTTAATATTTTATCAGAAAGCTCAATTTACATGGTAATTTCTCCACAATAGAGTACCGTACAGGGAACCTTAATGAGTAGTCATCATGATAAAATTACAAATATATTTTTTGTGTTATTATGTACCACACTAATTCAAAGCAAAAGTATTATTTTGGCGGAACTGAACGCAGCACTTTTGTTTTGCCAAACAGAAAAGAGTTACCTATCAAAAGTATAAATTTTTAATTATATACATGAGATATATGCAGTAATGCAGATAAATAGAAACATAATAGTACATATTCGAATAATAACTTATTTACTTTGGTCGGCCAGGAGGTACGCTAGTTCGTATATTATAAAACACGTACATATACACGAACTGCATTTCTAGAATTGACAATGTATTGTCACCAAGGTCAACAAACAACTTCGACAATCATATACACAACTTTGATAAAAATATATATTGAGAACAATGATATGACGTGTGACGTCATTACCTACTGAAGTACTTATTCAGAAATGTCTAAAAATATCGAAAGATTATACTGAATGAATTTCGTTCATATGAATTTTTGCGCGATAATTTTAAATTTAGTTATGGTTTAATTTGTAAGCGCCTATTTATTTCACTACAAATACGTTGGTGATATTTACTTTGCACGTGAGCTTGTTGAGGCCAGGGCTCCCGCAGCAGACACTGCGACGCCGCGAAGAACTGCAGGGCCGCTGCGAAGGTGGCGCTCGCCGCGCCGCCCGAGACGGTGCCGCCGCAGGTCGACTCCAACATCCTGTGGGAGACGAGGTAAACCATTAAGTCGAGAACCTTGTTACAACCTACACTCCCGCAAGTCTTAGGCACTGTTCCTAAGCTCCATGGAACGCGACGGTTCGTGGATGGATTAAGGTATTCTGATCTGATCTATGCCCACAAGTACACGAGTACAACTATGGCAGTTCCCATTTATAGCGGGGAAATTTAAGCCGTTTCCGCTTTCCAGCGATAAAATATAAAGAGATGTTGATGATAAAAACGAGCTAGCATTTAATGAGACCGTTATAGCGTAATCGACAAGAACTGGTGCTGAGGTCCAATTAAAATCCCTTGAAACGCTAATACATTATTAGTACTAATAGTTAGGTGACACGTAACATGTCAAGAATGAAAGATAAAACAAGATAAAGAAAGATAATGAAAATATATCATTCCCCGGAGTGAGAATCGAACGTATAACCCTTGCGTTTACCAGTAAACTGTCACCCTCGTCTATGAACTACAATGCTATTAAAGCTACGTCTCGTTACCAGATTTGTAGTTCATTTTATTTAACATGTATTAGTGTCTACTCTAATATATATAAATAGCGTGATCTACAGTTATTTCATAAAATATTTATTACAGAACAAAGTCAGAATTCATGATCTTCAATTAATTTCTTGACCTTTGATAGTAATAAAAATTATTTTATACATTTACTATTCATGCCACAATATTTACTTACAATACATTGTTTAGACAATAGATAATAAACAAATGACGATAATCGCTACAGATAATAGTGACATATAATAAAAATAACACACAAAACGCGGCGTTGAGCCTCACACAACTGTCAATGTCTCGAAAATTCGACGGTTATTGGGGATCATAATGTTCACATGCTAGGTTCCCTCTTTTTAACTTTTAAGCTTCACGCTGTAACCTGCACATAGCACGGTAGGCAGATGGAACCTAGGTACCCTGTATTAAGACACTCCGTGCCTCAAAAAGTGTCAAATTAAAGCTATGATAAAGATATTTATTCCAAAAACTATGTTACCTTTGAATATATGACATGTTGTTAAATATGTATTAGACAAGTACTAAGCACTATCCGAGATCCATCTCAACGATGTCGTCGACTAATATGTTATTTCCGACGTTCTACTATATAAATATTCAACTACCCTCTGCTTGTTTTTTTTACTTTTTTCTTTATGACTTTTAGGTTTAACTAAATGTGTCATATTATTGTATTGACACCTAAGCCAAGTAACATGATGCAACACTTATTTATTACAAATTATTTTTTACATATAAGATGGGTCAAATTCAGTTCTTTCACGCTGTGTCCCGCACACTGCAGAATAGACATAGGAAACACCGCGCTTCTCTCGTACTTATCAAGGGCAGAGCGAATAAATGAAAATATTAAATATTTCATTTCCTCGAGTGGGAATTGAATCCACTACTTGTCACATTCACACGCCTGCACCCCTGGCCACTTCTAGCCTCTAGGATATAATTATAAAGTTACAAGTCGAGAATTTGAATTTGAGGCACGCACGTCACAATTGTATTTCAAGATAATCGGTCAAGTGCAAGTCGGCCTCGACGAGGAGGTACATATTATAATTTAATAGGGAAATATAGGATAATTTATAAAAAATCACGTTCACGTTTTTACCCCATAGTGGGGTACATTTCGTACAATTTTTTAGACATTACATCTTTACAACCTCCTTGGTCAAGGGGAAATACAACTTATAAAAGTTGATAAACTTAAGTTTCCGTGCGCATGCACTCATTATGTATTAAATGTTAGTTTTCATCTTTAATATAAATATAAATTTAGATAATTTGGGCTTTTTCCTTTATTTCTTCCTCAAATTCCCATTTCTTGCCATATTTTATAATGTTACACAGGATATACTAATATAAGGAATATATCCTATTAATTTTGATTACACGGCAAATAGAGTTGAGTTTTCACTTTTCGGACTTTTTCACTTTGTGCCAAATTTCATAACTATAGATCCTTAGGAAGTACCCTATAGGCTTTGAGGACGCGGGGTTTCAGGGAGCGTAGTCCTGAATATTTGGTTAGCTTAATACCTCCACGTGATCTCCAGATAAATGGTCTTGGCAAACGGACAACAAAATGATCCTATAATAGGTGGGTGGATGTGTTCGGTTTTTCTACGGAAAACTAAAAAATAGTAAACCTCTCTATTACTATTTACTATATAGATAATAATGACTTACTTATACTACAATATTTGTTTACATTTCATCACGACTTCTTATAAATGAGCATTCAGATGAAAGATAATTAACCAAGTGCTCATACGTCTAATCTGGTTGGCCTTCAGACCTTATTGTCTTTGCTTGCTCATAATCTAATATAATGTATATCTGGGAAATATTTATTAAATACGTAATAAAGAAACGATACGAATTATGTTTATTTATACAAATATCTTAGTCTATTTTAAATCGTCACGTTTGCCAAGTATATTTTTTTTGTATCAAGTATCGATTTTCGAGACATTACATGTAGAATGGCAGATTTCAATGCCACTATATGTCTACAAGAAAGGGAGAAATGAAAATAATTTAAAATATAATTAATCGTTCGATTGAGGATCGAACCCACAACCGTCACGTTTACGGGCAGACGCTGTCACACTGCACCCTGATAACTTTGTGTGTTTTATCGTCATTTCTAATTGAGAAACATTTACAATAAACATCTATAATATAATACATGTATATCAAACACACACAATCAATTTAGAACTCTGAATAAAATGTCAATGAAAAAATTAAATAAGAAAAACAACTGGAAAAGATACCAATTACTACTACACTACAAGAGAACACTACATAACACAATACAGTATACGAGTACGCACCTGAAGTTAGCGCGGCGTGCTCCCTACTGTGCAGTGATAAGACACTGTATCTCTTATCAGTGAGGCTACGAGCGCACGAGTGGCGACCGCGACGATGATCTGCCGATATTAGGGAGGCCTAGGTCTAGATATAGGGAAATCTGAGCGGCCTTGTCTTAGGACAATTATGCATTTTCCGTGATGGTGTCGTTGAACCCTCTTAATGAAATACCTAGTTCACTATAAGTATACTATAGTTGTAAACTTGTAAATCATTCCATGTATTATAGTATTAGTATGTCGTTAGCATAAGTGGAACTGTGAAGAGGATAATTATTATTTGTTTATTGATTTGTTTGTTTGTTATACTTATGAAACAAATATTTTAAAAATACAGGAGATTAGTACGTGTACACGTAAACGTGTGTATACGTAATACAAATATAATTATATGTACAATTTTTTTTTATGTTAACTCATCGAGTGATTAGTTGTGATTTTGCTTGTTCTGTACGTTTAACTCGTTTAAAAATATTATGCGGCTGATGGACGGCGTAAGTAAACGCAATGTTTTGACACACGAGAACGGGGAAATACCTATATATACGAGTATACCCATTGAATCATAATAGGGTTTATTTATTTTTTTTATATTGGGTTCTGTTGTTTTTTTTATGGTTTTAATCTTTTTTTTTTCAATTATTAATTGCGTTAAAAAATCATAAATAAAACTTTTTGGAATGTCTTAAAATTTGTGAAATCATTCATTTTTGTTGAAAAAAATATAACTTAATAGTAGTCAGACCGGTTCGCCTATGTAGAAATTACATTTTAATGCAAATTTTGCAACAATGATTTGGTTAACTAAAGCATATAAATGTCGGTCAAGTACGAGTCAAACCCCTCTACCGATGATTCCGTACAAATTCATGATTGTTTGAACCTAATATTAACGTAATGTTGACCACTTTACGTTAATATTAGGTTCCAAGTTCCGTCTGCCTACTTTGTTATGTAAAACAAATAAACTACAAAATATAAGTTTGTAATAGCTTTTTTTCGATATCATTTTAAATTTTAAATTTTATTATTGTTCCAGTTATTTGTACTTGCTCTAACTTTTACTTTTGTCTTCATAAATTTAAGATAACGGGAAGAACTTGCAGGTTTTTATGACTGACAGCCAAGAAAGTGATACTATGAGCGTTTACATTTTTCATTTTTTCCGATACGGAACCCTAAAAAACCTAAATCTTCCCAAATAAATCCGCTTGAGTTTACAGTAAACTAATGTAAGGAAACTAAAAGCAAAACTCAATGACCTAGATTTTTTTATCTTTTTTTTGTAATTTAATAAACTAAAAGTTCATTCACCGACATTCGAATAAATTATTGACTTGACATTTGCTGTTATGAGAACGAAGAATGACGTCACTTTACTAAATTATTAGTTCTTTTTTGTTGTTTGTAAGTGGTCTCTCGCTCTCGCTCGCCACCCCTGCTTCACGACAACGCTCGACCACCTTGCCCCAACAGATTACTTTTTTTTTTTCGAAATTTGATTTATTTCTTGCAAGGGAAAAAAATGAACTCCGATGGTGTTGCCCAAACCGTCTTCATAGATTTTATTCATCCCCGTCCGAATGGATTTTTTCGGAAAAGGATCAATGAACTAGCTATGAGGTGGCAAAGGTACATAGAGAAAATCGAGCATATCCACAACACATCTATAGTACAAAAATAATTATGTAAATCTATACATTATATACTAAGAAGTGGTTGAAGTGCATGTTACGTAAGCAAAGGTACACGACCGACACTCGAGTGTGAGGACATCTGACAATGACTACTATCTTATAGATATTACTTTTTATCTCGGTCTCGACTTATAAAGCGTGATTATATTTTTTTTATAGCTTCACGCTTTATCCCGCACACAGCAGGGTATGCAGAGGGAATCCACTGTTAAACAGTCCGTTCCCCACGAACCGCTGAATTTTTAAGGCATTGCATGTGGAGTAGCGGAACTCAACCCCGCGCTTTCTCTCGACACTAGAGCGAAGAAATATTATAAATAAAATATATTAAATATTTTATTTTCTCGAATGGAGATCGAACCCACAACCTGTCGCGTGGCACATGACACGTTTGTGTCATGTGCCACGACTGGCTACGACTGTAAATTGCACATGTTTTGATGAGTCTATACGAGACGTTATTTATCATTGATAGTCAAAAGAAATTTATTTTAAGGTAAAAAATAATAATTATTAATACTTATTATTATTTATTAATAAAAGTTATATGTTAATTACATATTTATATATAAGATACAAAAGTTATGATATTATTCATTTATGTGATGAAATGTAAATATTTGTACTTAATTAATAAAATGAATGAAGTATTAACTTTTAAAAAGTTTCCAAAAGTTAAATTACCTGCAATATTTTAAAATTCCAATCGCTCTTTGAATTTTTTAAGCTTCACGCTGTATCCCGCACATAGCAGCGTAGGCACAGGGAACCTGAGTACCTAATTTTAAAACACTTCCGTTGCCCAATTTCTGCCGAATTCTGGAAACATTGCGTGTTGAGTAGCGAAACAAAACGCCGCGCTTTGCCTTTACTCCAGAGCGAAGAAATAAAAATATTAAATATTCTATTTCTTTGAGTGGGAATCGAGCCCACAATCTGTCGCGTTCTGATTGTTATGTACAGCTCTATCAATAAAATAATATGTATTTTAAAAATAAAAGAAACAAAAAATGTCCATTGCAAAATTGGTCAAAAAGTGGACAACTTACTGTCTTAGCACTACACTCTTTATCCCTACCCTAGCAGGGTAGAATAGTATGCGGGATAAAGCGTGAAGTTTGTAATAAATACCTTAATAATTAATAAAATTTAAACATTTCAACAAATATTTATAAAATTAAAATATATTTTTTTCAAAATATACTACAAAACGATAATCCTTATTAAAAATCTATGTTTCCTGATTTCCTTGCACAAAGTCCAAAATATCCCAGCAGTATTGGTCCCACACTATTTTTAGTGCGACAACTAACTGACGTCACACGCCTTCCCACTCCCACTCCCACTCCCACTGCTATGGGGATCTCGTAATACCTAAAATAAATAACATTTAAAGCAAAATAATAATTATTATTTAAATAAACGAAAAATCTTGAACTCATTAAATAATATTTATGTAGAAAATAATGGAAAAAAAAAGTTCTGAAGAAACATGTCTTATTCCACCTATAAATATGAGAGCTGACAAAAGCTATAAAAAAAAATAACATACCTAACTTTCCACCCATAGGCATTGGCAACGGGAATATAAAAACCAGACTCATGAAGCACCAAGTATGTCTGCAACTCCCTGAATCCTGGGTCTGTACTCTCAATTAACGGGTACACATTGAGGGTCTCTTCTTCGGGCTCCAACTCTTCGTTTCCACCAACTAAATCAACTTTTTTAAACTTTCCTCCAGAAATATTTAACTTAATATTTAAGAACTGATCTTCATGCCCTATAAGGGTTTTGGTCACAACGCAAGCAATTAGACTGCGTCTGTCGGTCTGGCATTCGAAGTCGCAAAAGAATATTCTAGAAAGTCGATGTTCTGGATTAATCTTATCACTTGGATTGACTTTTAAACAGCATCCACCCAAGAAACTATCTTCAAAGAATGGTTCCAAGCATTCTAATTCATTGGAAATATACGCTAAAGCATATTGTATCTTAACTGAAGGTTTATTTGACCTTCCAGAAACTTCCACAGAACTTCCAGGATTGTCCAATTTCTTAAATTCACTTTTAGCTGTTTTATTTTGGAATAATCTTCTAATATTATCCGTCATTTTTCTTTTTACAGGTCTTTCACCATCTACAACTTCGTCTATGTGTTCAGTAGTGAAATCGTTTTCATTTTTATTTTCTGGTTCAATTTTGTTACTTTCTAAAGATCTTCTATTTCTTAAGATGCCAGCTTTATTCTTTGCGATTTCAGATTGTGTGATATTAGTTATAGTATCAAGAGTGGAAAGGAAGTACCCATGGGGCCCTTGAGAGGAGTTAGGCTGGTATTGCATATGGTGGAGATTGTACCATGGGACTGGGCAGATCACCTAAAATACAAAAAAATGTATGATAATTTCATTAGCAATATAGTTATCTAATATCAATACAATAATAGTATAACTAAACCAATTTCAAAACTTTTTAATTTTTGCAATTATTACACATTTTATTTTCCAATCATGTGCACGACTTAAATATTAAATAATCACGATTAATCCAATTAATAAAAAGTTTCTATTTTACCTATTTTTATTAAACAGTGACAGTGATTTTTTATTTAGGTTCATGTATCCCGTATATAGTAGGAGAGGATCCTGGGAACCTAGTGTTAAGTCACTCTTTTCCCATTTCCTCCGTTCATGTTACCCACTTTTGTCGAATTCAGGAGTGGGAGTGGAAATAGTACAAATACAAGAAACACTTACTTCGCCATACATTCTTCGCTTTTTCCCCTGCCCCCTACAGAACGACGTTCGAAAAGGCAATTTACATGGCAGGGTGGTATTTAAATATGGCCACAAGCTACCCCAAAACGCCCTATCTCTTAAAAGGAACTTCTCATAGTGCTCCAAGTCCTCAGAATTGGCTACGGCGTTAATATCTGCAGGATCTTGGGATAGGGCTTCATGGGTCCACGCGGGAGCGAATATGGCGATGGAACAGCCATATTCGTAAGCTACTTGGACTGCCTGAAAATATTTATTATATGTACGTTTATATTTTTACAAACATTTTTTTTTGTTTTACGGTTTAAGCAGAGACAATCTAAGTGCTTAGAGACATTGCCTTTTGGTTGGCGGAACTCAACAGACAGACAGACACGGCGGACAACTTTGTTTTATCATTTGTAAATATATATTAATCTTAACAGTATAAACAGATTCAATTCCATCGTATACCTGTTGCGTATTAAAATGTCCTCCACCATAAAAGTTTCTGCCCCAAACATCGATTCCTATAAAAAGGTCGATTCTCCTTTCAGCTGCTAATCCCACACTGTCTTCTACTTGTTGTGGTGACCAAGAATAGTTTGTGAAGAACCCGTCCACAGCGTCGAAGAACTCCCTACCACCGTGGTTATATGTTAGTTATTCAGTTCAGCTATGAGTCGTGGCCGCCCTGAAGATAGATATGATAGGCTGTAGGGCAGCTACGACTCGTCGACGGCACTATTGCTACAGTGCTGGGGTAGGAGTACCCTACCATGGATTATAGATTTCATTAAGAGTTTCCTAAAGTTTAGCGGCATCTGTCTTAGTCTCATATGAATAGGTTCAGCTGATCCGGAAAATAGCTCCGATAATTCAATTTAATTTATATGTATAGATAAGAAGTAAAATGGGCACACGTAAAAGTATAAAAGAAAATATTTTCATCATCATATTTTTATTCATAGTTATCGGATTAAAATCCAGCCTATTTAAACTATTTGTACGTACTAACTTGTTCTTATCGTTCAAACCATTCTGCCAGGCGAGGCTGCCGTCGTGGGTGACGCTGTCGTACCACACCAGCAGCGGGTCTTCCAACTCCTGATGGAGAACCTGGTGGAGGTGAAGCACGAACTGGAGCAGAGTGGCTGGTCTTGATACCTAAAGGGAAGAAGAAGAAGTAAAGTTGAGGCATGAGGCCACCTGTAGTATATTATTTAAATGTAATCAAAATTCGGAAAAAGACGAAGAATTATTCTATTTCTTTACCGTAGATTATTATTTTTAAAATCGCTGAAAACTAAAAGAAGTGTTTATTATAAAACGGACCATAAATATTGTTTTTCATACTTTATAGAAAAGAAGTAATAATTTGTAATGATTTTCATTTCAAATAATATTTTGAAGTACATATTTTTTACTATATTAAAACATTAAATTATTGATTGAACTTCACGCTCTATCCCGCATGTAGCAGGGCAGGACGCAGGTAAACAGATAAACTAGAGCTAACGTCACGTTAACAATCTGATGGCCCCACCGTGCCATGAATCATGATTGTCTTTTTTATTTATTTTTATATGAGTTTTTTTAGCTTCACGTTATATTTCAAAAAGCAGGGTACTCAAAAGGAATTTGGGAACCTAGTGTTAAGACATTCCGTTCCCATCACGACACTTACGTTTCTCACGTTCCGCCACATTGTCGAAGCATTGCGTGTTGTGTAGCGGAATTGCAACGCAGCGCTTTGCCTTGTTACCAGAGCGAATAAATGAAAATATTAAATATTTCATTCCCCCGCATTTACAGTCGCACGCATGTGCCCTGCGCCGCGATGTCTTTAAAATAATGTTATTTAAATAAATGACAAACCTTATTCTCTATGTTAAGTAACCATCCGTCGAAACGTAGTGTCTTGGCAATCGCAACTAGAGCGCTCGCAAAGTGTCTCCACTCGTCCTCGGTTTCCAAAATTTTGTCCCACAAAGCAGCCCCCTCCGCCCATTCTGTTATAACTGTGCCTTTATATGGAACAATAATTATTTAGAATGTAAAAATGTAATATAGCATTAAAATTTTAAATTACATTTTTTATGCTGTATCCCGCATACACCATAGCAAACAGAGGAAACCTAGTTAAGACACTACGTGCCACATTTTCCGTAGAATTCTGGAGGCATTGAGTGTTGATTGGCGGAACTCAACGCCGCGCTTTGCCTATACACCAAAGCGAAGAAATGAAAATATAAATATAAATAAATATTTCATTTCTTCGAGTGGGGTCACACTTTGTGCCCCTACGCCACGTCTGGCCTCATTCACATTTATTTATCGGATAAATCGCGTATAGATATTTTATTAGAAGTAAAATTTGAGTAAAAATCGCGAAATCCTGACTTAATTTAAATCTTCATTTACAATTGCATCTCAACTAACCAGTTTATGTCTTAATTTCATTTTTAGGTTTCCGTACCTCAAAAAAGGGAAAACGGAACCCGTATAGTATTACTTTGTGTTCCGACTCCCGTCTCTCAATACCATTTATCTCAAGATCACATGATGGTATCAAGCTAAAATTAATATCTAACATTCACCTCTACAGAAAAAAATCGAAAAGATTTAACGTAATCATAAATCATCTAGGATAATTACTACCCGTAGAGGTTCAATTTTAAAATTTACTAAAAAAGTGAGAATTTACAGTACAAATAAACGTAAAAATTATTATCTTTGGTAGACAAAGCGCGGCGTTGAGTTTCGCCTCTAAAGACTTGGACGAATAGTGCCTACCCCACTGTATATATGTACTGTACTGTATATACTATCAAATTATAATATGATATTTTTACTTAATACTTAACATGAAATATGTATAAATTTACCAATAACTTTGACCCCATGCGCGTGTCCCACATTGATCCAGCCGAGCGGCGGTATGGTGACGAAGTGGTGACTGAAGTAACAAAAAACATCGACGGCGCCCCAGTTGTAGAACGTGTAGGCACTGTAGTTGCCCGTGCCGTCTATTACACTAGGAAATAAGAAAACTTTTATTCGAACTCGCTCCTCTTGAATACTGTCCAAGAGCTCTAGCCACTACGCTATACGTTATTAATTCTTTTCAAACGATCGTTCGTAAATGTTTAATAAGTATATGTTGCTTTTTTTTCGTGTTAAGAGAATCAAGTGGTGATCTAGTGTTAAAAGTTTGTCTGTCGCTTGTACCTTCCGCGTATTTCAGAGATTTTGCATGTTTGAGAAATCTAAAATATAATGAGTATTTTAAATATTTTTAATTTACAAGTCATTATGGCGCGAAAGATAGTACTGACTAAAGACACGATGGTTGGTTAGATCCTTTTTTTGAATGAATATATTTAAATATATTATCCCCGTTCTGGAAATACAAGGTAATATGTTAGCTGGTAGTTTCAAACTTTCAAGAAGACGCTTTCTTATAAAACTTTAAATATAAGAATTTTGGGAAGACATTTGAATTATGAATCTTCACATGACATTACCATATAAAATAAAATGTTTAAAAAATACCTTTTAAAAATTAAATTCTTCTTATTTTAGATAATTGTTTATTTTGTATATAGATTTGTACCTAGATTCACAAGAAATATAAAAAAATACCTATCGTCATGATATCCGTTGGCCATGTCATGGCAAATCAATGTTTTTGGCAAGTCCTTCTTTTTGTGACGTTCAATTTCTTCCGTTTCCGGGTCATAGTGGCAAAACGTTTGCGGTGTTTCGAGTAAATTTTTTCCAAAAAACTTGTTGACATCAGTATTTTTCACTACATAATCACTGTGCGGTTTCAATTCAACACATAAGCTGCTCCAACTTGGAGGATCTTGCAAAAATGCTGATATTTCCTCTAAACTATCTAGAGGCTTACAGGTTAGGTTTTGCTCTTTCCACATTTTCTTTTCCGCCATGATTTAGAAGATCGAGATATTTAATAACTTAAATTTGATGCTTATTTTTTGTTATTCTTTGAGATATTTATACTTTACAATACTTTTTTTGATTATTTTGTAAACATAATAAATGTTTGTTTACTTGAGTATTTAAATTTGACAGTGACACTTGCACTCGCAATGGCGGGTATCTCAAAAGTGTGCTAGAAACGCACTAAAATCAAGTTCTCTACTGCATCTAGTTGCAGTAAAATCAAGTATTACATGATTAATGCTAGTAGATACTTGTTATCGCAATATATTTTATCATTTTAAAATATTGAATTCATCTTTGTTTATGATGTGGTATTGAACTAGTCTATATAACAAAGATTAATTTTGAACTTTATATATTTGACGTATAGATATTTCTTTTCACTTAAAAAAATCTATTGACTTTTTTATTTTAATTGATTATAGTAAATATATTTATGCTACAAAATTGGAATTGGAATATTTACATACCCTACTTTGATAAGATAGTCAGGATGTGTTCTAGTTTATTTTATGATAAGGACATCTATTATTCATGTTATAAATTCCCACAGTCTATGCGACAAAGAAAAAAGATTATATACTAATCACTCAATTCGGTGGAGAAAAAAATAAAATATTTAATGCCGCAAAGCATGGCGTTGAGTTCTACCACTTAACACGCTATGCCTCCAGAGTTCGATAGAAAATGGAGTAAACCTTAACACTAAGTTCCATAATGAGCGGTGCATCAGGTCATCAGATCAATCAATATCAATCAATATCATGTTTTTCAAAGAATATGTTTAAAAAAGACTACTACGAATATTTATATTCGTTGCTAATAGTATTTTTACTCAGATTTCAGTCTGTATAATTTACGCGTTCCACAATAAAATTATCGTAATCGTAATATTATTATACTGATTCAATATTTATTTATATTACCTGTTTAACCTGTAGCATTCCGCTTCGAGTTATTTGTCAATGTCACATTACACATATATGATGTAAGTCATGTCACTCGGATTGTATTGTAAAGTGCAATTGTGTTTTATATTATTTTCTCACTCTTATAAATTATAAATGTATTCGTGATTCAGAAGTGCGTATTTATAAAAACAGATAACTCATTTAAAAATAAAAATAATTGTCTTTCATATAAATATATTTATTTCTACCAACCGGTAAGTAATGATGCAGATGTTTGGCGAATTTTACTTTGAAAATTAAATAAAACCATAAACTGAACTATATCTCATCATGACTATTAAAAAATCATAAATTAAATCAATATTTATGTATAATTCAGTTTATTATCAAGACAATTTGTTTATACACCAAGTTTTAATTTTTACTAAATTATATTTTATACCTTGCACAAAAATATAAAAATTTCATCAAAATTTTGTTGTTTTGTTTTAGAATTCAAGCCATGTAAAGGCAAAATTTTATTTTTATTTAAATAATACATCTACAAATGCCTAAATGGTTTCCAATACAAAGACTGGTACAGGTGCGTTTAAGCACATATCTTTGTATATCACTATGTATTCTTGCAACCATCCAATTATTAGGCTCCTGTGGATATTATAAATATGATTATTTGGCAGAGCACAGCCTTGAGGACTGTCTGTACATGCAGACAAATCCTAAATTAGTTGTAAAACCAACTTTAGCTGACTGTAAATATGATCATATTCTCCAAAACACAAATACTATTCACAGTTGGGATATTCCTAAAAAGCATACTGAATTTTTACCAACTGGAATTATGAATGGTAGTTACAGTCCAGAAAAGTGTAAGCCATTGTTTAGTGTTGCTATATTAGTAACATACAGAAATAGACAAAGTCAACTGGACATATTCATTCCATACATACACAATTTTTTGAGGCAACAAAATATACATTACAAGTAAGTATGTATTCTTATTTATTTATTTTTGATAAGGAATAGCATTCCTACCATTTTTTCTTCAGAGCATTGTAGGTAGAGTGAACTAAAGCACTCCCACTCTTGGAACCCAATTTTTCAATATAATTTTGTATTATCAAGTAGATTACGAGAGTGAAAATAATTGAAATATAATTTTTTGCTCAAAGGATCCTCAAACTCACAACAGTTGTGCTTATAGCCAGACTCTGCTCTACTGCACCTTGATGGTTTCCAATTACTCTTAAATATAATGTCCTTATATTTTTTTTAATAAACTTAAAACATTTAAATTTATCATTAAATAATCACATCATTTACAGAATATATGTAATAGAACAAAGAGACGAAAAACCATGGAACAAAGGGACACTATACAACATAGGAGCTAAACAGGCCATACTAGACAAATTTGCATGCCTCATACTCCATGACGTAGACCTATTACCATTAGATCTAAGTAATTTGTATGTTTGCTTGAAACAACCAAGACATATGAGTGCTAGCATTGACAAGTTTAGATTTGTCCTTATATATAAATCTTTAGTGGGTGGAGTTTTGGCTATTACGTCAGACCAATACCAAAAGCTGAATGGTTTCTCAAATAGATATGAGAAGTGGGGTGGGGAAGATGATGACTTTGCTGGACGAATTGAATCACATGGTCTTGAAATATTAAGGTAAGAATTTTGGAATTTAAACATTAAAGAAAATTTGTATATCTCTGTTAACTATGGACTGCCCAATTATAGATAATGCTTATTGAGTGGTGGAACTCATTTGTCTACCAGAGGGGAGAAACAAAATTAAGGGCAATTGAGCCCTCAACCATTTACGGTCAGAGGTGGTCCCACTGAGCTATACATGCAGTGAAATATTATATAGATCACCCTAATATTCCATTATAATGCAAGCAATAATTTAATGTGTGATAACTCATCATGGTCTTTAGAGAAACCAGAATCTATCTTTTACTCATTCCAAGTTAATATTTAATAAAATGTCTGATACTTATATTCTATTCTATTTATATTGTAAAATGTAGAATTCATGTAAAATGTATACTAGCGGCCTGCGTGAACTACGTTATTATTAATTTCTATCTCCATGAGTACCTACGTCCTATAAATGGCGTCCATGCAAAATTTGAGACTCCTAGCATTTGTAGAAACGAAGTTTCATACAAACTTTCAACCCCAAAAACAACCCCTTAGAAATCGAATATTGCAAATTCCCGTCTTAGCGAGCACCTACGTCCTATAAGTAACTCCCATGCAAAATTTCAGATTCCTAGCACATGTAGTTTCTGAGATTTCGTGATGAGTGAGTGACCTTTCGATTTTATATATATAGATACAAAAGAGGCCAGACGTGGTGCTAGGGGCCCAAGGGTTCAATTCTTACTGGTAACAATGTAAAGAATGAGTTCCGCCACTTTAAGCGCAATGCAAATTCAACGACGAAAGTGGGGATCGGAAGTGTTCAGGATCCCTCTGCGAACCCTGCTATGTGCGGGATACAACGTGAAGCTAAAAAAAAAACAAATTTTGTTACATATCAGATGTACTAGGTAATAATAGTAACAATGGTAATGTAATGACATTAAGCACTTTTAGCCTGGTTTTAAAAAGAGCTTAAATGTAAATAGTACATCAAATATAAGCAGCATGTGAAATTTGAACCCGCATTCATTGTGATCTAGTCTTAGTCAGTCCTTACATAAACTAGGCTGAAGGTTAAATTATATCAATAAATATGTTTTCAAACATGAGTTAAATGGGTGTTTTAAATAAAATATTAGGTGCCAGGTCTTGGCGCAGGGATACAAACGAATGACAGCAACGTCAGGTTGTGGGTTTGATTCCCACTTGAGGAAATGGAATATATAATATTCTCATTTCTTCGCTCTGGTCTCGAAGCAAAGCGTGACATTGATTTACGCCACTCAAGTACGCAGTAGCTTCAGCATTCGGCGGAATGTAGGGAACAAAGTATCTTAAAGTTAAGTTCCCAGGTTCCATCTGCCTACTCCTAATAAAATTGTTCTAATTTAAGTATTATTTTTTAAATACTAGTATCTTACAGGTTCCCACCTCACATGTCAAGATATACAATGCTAAAGCACAAACAAGAAAGTAAAAACGCAAATCGACACAAAATAATGGCAGAGAATGCCGGCAGAACGGAGCGAGACGGACTCAACTCTATACAATATGAGACTGTTAGTGTGAAAACTCACCGTCTGTTCACTATGATTGCTGTCACTTTATGAAATGGTAAATTATTTAAATTTATTTAATAGTTATTTGAACTCTTGAATTAGTGTATCGAAAGTCAGTATAACCTTTTGTATACATATTTCTAATTAAGAATGCATTATAATATATGAAGTGTTGTCTTTAGAACAAATAGTATTTAACATTTTATGAACGGTACTTCTATACTATTCTATTTCTTCAACATCAAAAATATAGTAAATCTAACTAAGCTATTTAGATACAATACATTATATAAAATATTATGGAATACTCTTTATCATATATGTAAGTACTCATGTAAATAATTTGATATGATAAATAACCCAATAGAAACCAGGGCCCGCAGTGGCGTAGTGAGGGGGGTGGGGCAAGGGGGCATCATGCCCCGGGCGCTACTCCCAAAGGGGCGCCAAATGGTCTGCAAAACTATTTAAATAAATGTATTTAATACATATGACATTATGACATTAGATAGGTTCGTCTGGGAGGTGCTGAAGAAGTATTTTTCCCAGGGCGCGAGTTAAATTCGCTATTCCACCGAGGACCCGTTATTTTCTTGTGTTTTTTTTTATTAAACTTTTGTCAGTATAGTTAGAAGAAATATATTGAATAAGTCACTAAATTATTTGTTTAACGTTATTATGAAATTACGGCACCGCTCTGTACTGTAAAAAAAGGCAAGATTGTAAACGCGACAGGTTGTGAGTTCGATCCCCACTCTAGGAAATCAAATATTTAATATTTTCATTTCCTCATGGTAACGAGGCAAAGCGCGGCGTTGACTTCCGCCTTTCGACATATAGTGCCTCCAGAGTTCAACGTAGCGTGGAGGATAAAGGTGTTTCAATGAGTATTAAAACTAGGTTCCCAGGTTCTACAGCGTGAAGCTATAAAAAAATAAAAAAAGCTCTACAAAAAAGATTATTAGATATAACTAAGTATATGGAGAGAAAATTTAACAGTTAAGTACACTCCCCCGAAAAATCGTGGCCGCCCTGGAGTTAGCTGTAGACGGCTGCACAGATTTGGGTGGAAACGACTCGTTGACAGTACAGTATATTTATATATTCTATTGTCTTACTAAATCAAGTGTATTGGGTTTTACCATTTAAACATGCAGTGTTCAAAAAATCTAATAAACGGAAAAAATGTGTTACTAGGCTCTCCCTCTGAATGATATTTCATCCTCTTTTAATTTAATGGAACATTATTCAATTTATAAATACATGATATGTTTTTCATGATATTATCTTATCACCGACATTGTTGATTGATAAAATAAATGTAACAGCAAATTATTAGTCATCTGTATGCAACATGGTCTAATAGTTACACACATAGCCTTGAAAGTACCTATAAAGATTTAATGTCAATTAAGCCCTAACTGACGTTTCTGATGAAAAGTTTATGTATTTTAAATAAATATAATTTTACTATTGATTTGAAAGGTATATAGTATTTAAAACTATACTAATATTTATTAATGTATTTTTTTAATTGATACATGTAAATGCAAGTGAATCTCATTAGATTTCTATTTATTTGTAAAAATTTATAAATTAAATTATAAATGTGTACATTATAATAAAGGTACTTCTATGTAATTAAAGAAATCAAGCTTACAATAAATTTTTATTATTTATTTTAGAATTTTTATTATCAGTATTTTTTATATGCAAACTTTGACATATAATCATTTATTTAATATTTTGAAAATTGAGTAATTTTCACAAACAATTAAAGCAATTTAGAATTTTATATATATTTTTTTAATATAAAGATAAATTTCTAAATGTAAAAGAAATTGTAATAATACCTATTATATTATTTTTCTGAATATGATACAAATTAATTTAATCTATATGAAAAGTGTGTTGATTGACGATTCCCTTTTTGATGGTTGTGAATTTGTGAATGTGTTTACAATAAAATACATATAAAAGTTTGAAATTGAGCATTTTATATTATTAAAAACATACATAATGTTGCTTCGATGGTAGAGAAAGCCGTAGATTACAAGTCTTGAGGTAATGAACAATTAACGTGGAATGGTAAAACAAAAATATAATTTCAACAAAAAGCCAAAAGTCCTAAAAAAATTATTAAACTTGACTTCTACTATTTTTTATAAAACGTATGGAAAAATTACAAAGCGAGAGGAGGAGGAGGCACAGGTACAAAGCCCGCTTTGTATAAAAAAAACCTTAAGTGTGGAATAACACTTTATAATTACAAATTACAGTTCAGAAGTTATAAAGACAAATCGAAGGTCCCTAAATAAACTATCGAAAGTGAAAAATTGCAAATGGCTCTTTTGAACTACTATAAATTGTAGTTTTATTTTTTTATATTTTCAAATAAAATGTTATTTAAACGTGTATGTAATCTAAAATTACTGTTGTTAGTAGTTCAAAACAACAATAAAGCAATTTGCAAAAAAAATTACAATTTTTCACTTTCGATACTTTAACTAGGGACCATCGAAATTATACATTTTTTATTTAACTATTTAATTAGAATATGTGGGTTGACTTCTTTTACCACCAAAGCAATTATGTACATAAACATGTATAAGTATTACGGCTTAAACATCAATAAAAAAACTCAGTTAAAATGAATTCCTTAAATTGAAATAACACATGTAATACATTCGATTATCGCTTCAATTTTTTTTGGTTTTTAATGATTTTTAAATTAATATTAAGTACTAATGATATTTGGAAACAGATGTCGCAAGCGAAACGGAGTATTAACATGTAAATGTAAAATACAATAACAATTATTGTACAAAATACATCGCCAAACTTTATGACCTATTTTTTTTTATTTTTTCCATTATTTCTCTTTGAAAGAAAGTGTAAAGATATTCTGTTTTTCCCACTTTTCAATTGGGCACCTCACTTCCTGGTGGGGATCAAATCCACAGCCATCAAGCTTAGAGGTAGACACTAGTAGTAGAAACTTTAAAAAATAATAATGTGCTTGTTGCTATATTCAGAAAGGTCATAATCTTTGGCGTGTATACATTACTACTTAGTTAATTCATAGGTTAAGTCTCGTTTCAATAGTAATTATAAACTAGTCCCTTTTGTTTCGTTTGTCATCGTTTTATCATTATCATTTTTATGTCATATGTGACGTGTGTGTATGTTAGCTTGGTGTATTATGAATCGGTTTGCATTTGGCTAAGTTTTATACTCTATGGTAATACTTATCTTGTCTAATTTTGTATATTTATCAATTAAACACATCAATCGAATTGAAAATGTTGTTTTTTTGTAAGTTTTCTTTGCCTCGACACCAGAGCAAAGAAATGAAAATATATACTTAAATTAATATTTCACTTCCTCTAGTAGGGATCGAACCCACAACCGTCGCGTTACAGTCACACCCTTGTCACCCTTGTGCTGCTGCGCCACGACGACCACACTATACAACATTGTAGGACTCTAGCTGTCCCCAGCTGTGTCCGTACGAGAGCGCTACAGGCAGCGGCAGAGAGCGCGGCAGGCCGCACGCCGCGCCGCTGCTCTCCATGGCTTCTTTTATTATACCTGTATTATTATGTAATTGTAATTTACTAACATTTATATTACCAAACTCTGAGACAACTATTTAAATAAATATTATTTATCTGCTACTATGTTGTAGTGTTCACAAAACTCTTATCACAGACCAAAACTATCTGTATCGACAATGGAATTGTCTAGAAAAGGTAAATGATTCAAATACACAAACTAAAAATACTTACCAGCCGCTGTATCCAGATCTTCCTCCGCCACTTCCCATAACAATTCATCATGTATTTGCAACAGCAGACGGCAATTGATGGGTGGATGTGCATTTCGAACCTGTTCCCAGCACATTGCCATTGCTGTCTTGCATATATCTGCTGCTGTACCTGAGGGATATTTTTACTTACCCTTACTACAGATACGTGGTTTAAACCTTTTTTGAAAATGATTACCTATAACTGTATTTTAGTTTTTAGAGAGAAGCTAATGTTAAGACGCTCTATCCCCATAAATACACTGTGTGCTCCACTTTTCGCCGAATTCTTGAGGCATTGCGTGTTCATAATATTTCCTTCCGTCAAGTAGGAATTGAGTCTACATTAGTCACGTTTCCTTTTGTTTTATTATACAGTCTTAATCAAGGGCGTAGGAATAGGGGACGGGATCCGAGTGGTCTAAAAATATTAGTGTAGAGACTAGGACTGTAGAGCAATAAAAGTATTATTTTAAAATATTTTTATGACACACACAATAAGTGTCCACTCACCCTGTATCACGAAGTTGACCGCCTGTCGCTGCGCGCGCGCACTGTCGTCGCTGGACTCGCTGGCGGTGGGTAGGATGCGCGCGCGCCCGCTGCCAGTCGCCACGCGGCCGCCGGCGCGCGCGCACTTCTCTATCACAGACTGCGTGAAGGTCCTGAGGCAGGGGTATGTTCCTGGGATAAAGAGTATAATATTTTATATAACTTTTAATATTTGCAACTGGAAATAAAGAATATTAGTAATATTAATTACTTATGTTATCGTAAATATTGAACTGAAGAGATGAGATGAGAAAAAAATTTGGTATGCTATACCTAATTTAATGATAAAAAGAATGCTAGTAAAGAACAAACAATAAATTTAGCTGAATTTGAAAATGTAATATCAATTGCTGTAAAAAAATGTATCTTACAAACTATAATCACAAGACAAAAAAAAGAAAAATAATACTTTACTGTTAAAGCTCGTCATAATGGAGAGCACCTGATCGTAGCCAAGGTTCAGTATCTCCATGAGCTTCCTGGTGCCGGCGCCGTACAGACTCGCGTATAGTAAACGTTTTGTTTTATCACGATCTTCACTTGACACTTCACTTTCTGGCTTCTTTAACCTGTTGATAATATTACAACTAGGATTTTCTTTTTCATCAGCATAGCCAAATATGCGCTTTGTTTTTATCAGAATGAATAAGCATACATTATGTGTACCTTTTAAAAACCATAAATAATTAGATTAAATAATCATTAAGATGAACCTCATACCAATTAGCAGCTAGTTCCACAAACAGATCGCGTGCCGTCCCAGAGGTCTGGGAGGTTCCGCAGGTCAAGGACAGTGCAGACAGTAGTCCCTCATCAGCGGCGGCGAGTGCGAACACTCTGCACTCCATATGCTGAAAGTCGGCCGCTAGGAGGCAGCGGCCCTCGCGCGCCTTGTATATCGAACGGAAGTTTAATGTTGGTTTTTCTGCAGAAGTAACTGCGAACGAATATGAGATAAGATTCATTAATGAAGCTAAAATAGACGCCGCAACTGCCGAGGCAATTCTCTACGGTTCTTTGTCTACCAGATAAGAAAAATGAAAATATTTTAAATATCATTTCTCGACTGATTTTCGAAAAGACAAACATTATGGTAATAGTCAGTGTATCAGTTACTGCCCCACTGTAACACGATGGCTTATGACACAAAAATAATTAATATACGAAATAAATAAATCTTCCTTCAATTTAATAGTTAAAGATTAAAAAATGAGAATGCTATGCTATCAAAACAATAAAAAAGAACTAAGTATAAGTATTACCTACCGTCACAATGATCAGGAAAAAGCGTAAGTGTAAAGGGTGTCTTAGGTATCGCCTGCAGGTTGGGGTTGTTGCACGCGATACGCCCCGTCGCCGCTGCTGTTTGCTCCCTGTATATATTTATATTATGTTACGAGACTCGTTCCCCGTAGTACGCATTGACACAAACGTATGATTGTAAACGCGGCGAGTGTGGATTCGATTCCCAGTCGAGGAAATAAATTATCATTGAAAATCGTGTAAATTTTTTGCTCTGATAACAAGGCAAAGCGTGGCTTTGAGTGCGCAGTGCGAAAGTGGGGAACTAAATATCTTGACACTAGGTTCCCCCTGTCTACTATTTTTGCAAAATAATGCGTGAAACTGAAAAATAAATTTTCTACAATAAATTGTTTCAGAATTATCCATTCATTACGAATAAACAAACTGCGCATGAAAATAGGCAACTCCACAAAATACAAAACATACTGCATTATAAATAAATAGGAGTACCAAGTGGGATAAACGACGCCGTCTCTGACGTGGTGCGCGATGCCGCTCAGGAACGTGGCGTGCGCCTTGTGCAGGTGCCGGTACTGCAGGATCAGCCGCGGCAGTGGGTGCACTTCTTGTAGAGACCGGAGCTGCGATACAGAGTGCAGTATACAGTTTTACCTGCTAGTGGTAGCTTAGTACATTATTTTTATCTGCCCACAAAAACAAAAAATGCCTATCTACAAATAAAAAACAGTACTTAGGTAATCATATAAAACTCACCATAGCCTCACACGTGGATTTGGCACCTATAGTAACAGTTTCCCGTATTTTAACATTACACTTCGCATCTAACCGTAGTTCTTCATACAAAAGAGATCTAACTTGTAAGGTGGAGAGTATTTGGAACGGTCTCCCTGCTGCCGCATGGCATTGAGCCTCGACTTCCTTCATGCGGGTCAGGAGTTTGGATTCCATTGATTTTAGCTTGTCTGTGTCGATTTTTACACCGAGGAGTTCCATATCTGTTATGGTAGTAGTAATATTTTGATTATGCATTTACAATTTTTTATAAATAACTGATTTAGAATGGTGGCCGTTTAATGAGGCCATGTGTTAAATTTCTATAGGGGAATTGTGCTCAAGATGGCATACTATGATAAGATGACACACTACCAATATTGATGAAACTATTAGCGCTAAGTGCGATCTTGTGACGTTTTCGAGAGTGTCTGTAGATGCAGCTAGTGCTTAAATTCAGTATGGCTGAAAGTGAATGCAGATGGGCAAGTAATTCATGTTTTCGTTATTTTCAATTGCAACAAATTTTTCTTTCGCTTTTGCTTGATGGTGAAAAGACATGTAAGATAAAGATTTTCAATTTGAACTAATTATAAATGTAAAATAGGATTATTATACATCACAACTAACGCTAAAAGCGCACCCTAACCTATAACCTTTTGTCACAACGGTTAAAATTAAATTCATATATCTATTGGGTAAGATGACATACAAAACGTGAGTATAAGATGGCATACTATCTTACCCTTATAAATAGAATCGATGTATTTTTTTTGCTTTACCTACAAAATGCCTGGCAATTACAAACGAATATATATTGGTCACAAGAAGACACGGATAAGGCTGCTAGAGCAAGGGCATTCAATAGCCGCAAGTGACGAAGCTTATTTCCCTTTTGGAAAAGAACGTGACTGATAACGGAATCCAACCTCATAGAATATGCAACGTGTATGAATCTGGATTTAATACTGTTTAAAAGCCCCCCAGCAAAGAAGAAACTATTTATTTGTGAACTATGCTCGACAAATAATGATGGCGTTTTTATGCCACATACTAAGTATGTCATTTTACCCTGTAGATATGTCGTCTTACACTGGTCGACCTAAGTGCGATTTTTGTTTGTTTTTATGTTTAAAAGATGATTGTTCTGAAGCTAAAATAATTTCGTTGATTATGAAATATATAATAGTATACGTAATATGCTGTTCTCAAATGACTTTATTTTTTTGAAATATTTGTCTTGAAACAAAAAATATGTCATCTTAAGCACAATTCCCCTATATAAGACATAAATTCTCTACAATGTATAGGAAATGGGTGACAAAGTAAAATCACATCAAGCCAGCAATTGGGACTAGTCGTGACGCAGGGTCAATCAAAACACAATGTCTTCAAAATTCGGTGGAAAGTGAGAAACAAGAGTGTCTTAATGGGAACGAAATATCTTAACACTGGGTGTCTAGACTCCTTCTAACTACCCTGCTATGCGCGGGATACAGCGTGAAACTAAAACAAATCATATCAAATACGTACCTGATATTATCGGAACAATTCGCATTTCAATATCACTGAATACCTTCCACAGGCCATGTTCCTCTAAACCAGCTTTCAACCTATCACCACATTCACTCAACGCTGTCATGTACCAACATGTCTTTTGCAAGCCGCAGTTTGTGGCTATCGTGTAAGAGGGAGTGCAATTTAAAAACTTTTGTAATTCGGTGAAGCTTCCTGGTGGTTTATCGGGATTTAATAAATTCGCGCCTATCTGTAATTATTTTTTTGTTTTTAATTAAGTACCAAAAATATGAATCCATCGTAGTGCGATGGTTCTCCTGATTATAAATATTTGCCCGAAATAGTTCGGGAAATGGGTCCTAAAATTTTGCGGAACTTGAGGTATGGTATAGAGTGCCTTGACACTAGGTTCTCTTTAAAGTGGTTTAGGTATAAAAAATATAGCATCGTGGCGCAGGGGCACAAGCGTGTGACTGACGGCTGTGACTTGTGGGTACAATTTCCACTCGGGGGAATGAATTATTCATATTAATTATACATTAATATTTTCATTTCTTCGCTCTGGTACCAAGACTAATAGGGCGGCTTTAATTTTCGCCACCCAACACCAAATGCCTCTAGAATTCGGCGGAAAGTGGAAAATGGAATTGTCTTAATGGGAACGGAATCTTTCATTAGGCTCCCTCTGCCTACCCTGCTATGTGGGGGATACAATATGAAGCTAAAAAATAAACTAAAATTAGCTTACCTTTATATCAAAAATATTGAAATTGTTTAAAGTTATTCCAAAATGGCGGACAAGAAATATTAGTGCCGCTTTAACATCATAACCTATTAATGAATTGGTTTTCATAATAGAGTTAAGACAGTCACTGGAATAAATATAATTAATTAATTTTAAAATATATAAACTTAAATAGTGAAAAGATATTGGTAAAGTTATTTTCAAATCCATGATAGTTTTGCTGCTTATGCTTTAGTTTGTTTGACAAGTTTCTGTAAGCAACGATAGCGAGTTCGATTTCTAATCGAAGACGTGTAGAAATAGATATTTCATTTATGTACATATACATATATTTATTTCCTACACGTGGTGGAGCAAAGTACGTCCACAGAATTTTGTTATTTCACCAACTACTATAGCAATATGACTGAGAAGAATTTAACTTACTTGAGACAATTCATATTTTTCTTGAAATAAAAATATGTGTCACTAAATTGTATCATAACTCCTTCGGGGACATAAGAATCGTCAGTATGTTGACTGTTCAATTGGCAAAATCCATTGCTATGTTAAAAAAAAATCAAAAGATGGCATAAAGTTCTTATTATACAGGGTGAGTCATATTGAACTTTCCGATTTCAATAAGGTGTGTATTAAAAACAAAGCGACATGCAGTAAAAATTATTTTATTGTTTGAAAGCACATAACATGCAGTTTTAATTTAGTTGGTTTTAAAAATGATATCCTGTAAATGTCTACCTCCATTGACCACACACTGCTGAAGCCTTTCCCGGAAGTTGTCCATTACTCGTCGAGTCATATTCAGCGGAATAGCATTGATTTCTTCCGTGATTGCAGCCTTCAGTTCATCGATGGTTCGGGGACGATGCGTGTACACCTTTTCCTTCAGGTAACCCCAGAGAAAGAAATCGCAGGGGGTTAAATCAGGTGATCTCGGCGGCCACCCAACGTCACCTCGCAAAGAAATGAGATGACCGGGAAACATTTGTCGCAGGATTTCCATTGAACGCCTGGATGTATGGGCTGTAGCACCATCTTGTTGGAACCAGATGTTATCGTTGTCATGATTCTGCGTTAATTCCTCCAATTTCGGTTTCAGAAAAGTTTCAAGCATGTCGCAATACCGAGCAGAGGTAACTGTGACGACTTGACCATCTTCTTCAAAAAAATAGGGACCCCACACACCAAACTCTGCAATAGCGCACCACACTGTCACTCGAGGGCTGTGAAGTGGTCGTTCGTGTAGGTTTCGTGGGTTATTCTCAGCCCAGTATCGAAAATTCTGTTTGTTGACAGTTCCGGCGAGGTGAAAATGTGCCTCATCACTGAAGATCAAAACAGCAGTGCGGGGGATCTGCTGAATGTCGCGGCATAAATTTGTTCGTGTGTCTAAGTCTCTAACTGTTAATTCTTGCACTACCTGAATCTTGTATGGGTGAAATTTAAGGTCTCTATGCAGTATTCTGCGGACACTACTGAAAGATAATCCTAGTGAAGCGGCATGTTTCCGAACAGAACGCCGAGGGGATTGTTGAATTGAAGCCCGCACTCTATCCACGTTTTCCGCTGACGTTGACGTCCTAATTCGGCCTTGTGGTCTTGTTTTTAATGCTGATGATGTTTCTCTAAAATTTGATACCCAATTTCTGATTGTTGGTCCAGTGGGAATGGGATCACGTCGACCAATAGCAAAATGTAAACGGAACGCACGCTGTGTTGTGATCACGGAGCCGCCATTTTTAATAAACTCTTCAACTACGAACGCACGATGTTGTCCCGACCAAGCCATTGCTCACACTAAAACTGCATGTCATGGCGCGTCTAATGACACCATCCCCACCCTTCTACTCCTTCCCTTCTTCGTGCAACGTCCTTCCAAAACCGGAAAGTTCAATATGACTCACCCTGTATTTGTATTTTTACAATGTCACTAATGTTTAAAACCTAAATTTCAACTAACAACATATATTATACCTCACCTATAAACTAAAATTGCAACAATTTCACCATTTGCAATGCCTTCTAAATCACGCTTAATTAATTCAAAATTATTATCATCTACTATATTGACAGCATAAGTCACATCTCTAACTGGTATTTGAGATTTTATTGGTGCCACAAATTTTGAGTTTTTCTTCTCTCTCAGCTTATTCAAAGGTTTCTTATCAACATTTTTGATATTATTATCTTTAGAATTATTATTTTCTTTATCAAAACAATCACTTTCAGTTATTATGTTATTAATATCTGTATTAGGTTTACAAAATTTCATGATGCCATCTTTGTTAGCGAGCTGTGCTTGAATTGTACGCCTTTGTTTCTTAGTCTTATTAGAGACGGTATTTTCATTTCTTGTTCTATTGTAAAATTTTAAATTTGGTACAGTATCGCTTTGATGTTCTTCTAGAACATCTTCCGCCACTATATTCGCAGGATCAACATTATCAAGCCAATTTTTAACTGTCTTTGTAAATCTTTCTTTTCGAAATGATTGTTTGTTTGGTTCAAATATTTTTAATTTTTTCGAAACTCTACTCTTTAAAGATGGTTTCCGTTTTCTATTAACATCTTTGCTCTTATCACAACTATCAATAACCTCTCGAACATTTTCATCCATATTTAAAACGTCTATCGGTATTTGTTGATTAATATTTTTTGTACCTGTACCGTGTACAAATTCTTTTTTAGTACCAATACTTTCTTTAGAGTCATCGTCGTCCTCAAATATTTCAGCTTCAAAAAAATCATTCCAGGATAGAACTTTCTTTGGTTCTTGTGTAACACCTTTTAGTGTTATTTTTTTACTTAACATATTATATGTTAATTGTGGAGACCATTCGAAGTTGTCATTAGATGTCATTACACCTACGTCTTTAAAATGATCATCTAAATTTATATTAGGTAAAGACTTAAGTAAATCTACAGATGTGGAGATTGACGGTTGGTCATTGTTTTTATTTTCTGAATTTGTTATTTGACTGCCCATTACATTTTCACTTACAGGTAAATTATTCGTATTATCTATATGATTATCGGTATCATTAAATCTGAAATGTTTTATATTTATATTATTTTATTCAGCTTCACGATGTATCTCCCATGTAGGTAGAAGTGTATGCAGGAGCCTGGTATTAAGAGTTAGGACGCTCCGCTCGCTACTTACACTAGAGCGAAAAAATGAAAATATCAAATATTTCATTTTGTCGAGCGGGATTCGAACCCACAATCTGTGGAGTCACACATGGCACACTTACAGTCACATTCTTGTCCACGTGGCCTCTAAATTTTAAAGTAAATTAACCGAGTTATTAAGATTATTAAAAAGTTATTGATCATATATGAACCGCTTAAATATATATCTACTAAAAACAGAGTCAATAGGTATTTACTAGGCAAGCGTGCGTCACCGTAGATCGCATCAACGCTCACCAGACTTGATGCGGTCAAACGTAAGCCTATTCAATATAAAAAAAAACTAAAAAGATCACACAACATTACAATATATTAAATTTAGGGAATAAAAAAGCTGAGATATTTACATTATTACTTTTTTGTTGCGGGAGGGTTGATTAATATATTTACTAGCTCTCATTTCTTTATCTAAAAAAAAAACAGTCATAATCAATGTTTTTAAAATGCAGAGAAATAAACTTAATAGTATACATATTGATATTCTCATTTAATTCAATTTAAGATATTCTCAAAGTGTTACCCATTTTTAGGCTCAGCAAGGAAGTCATAACTTTTTGTCCAAATGGGGACAGCAGTTTTTCATATTTGCTTATTAATAATTTATGACGATTTAAATATATATTTTTGTCCATTTTCGTTTGTTAATGAATTGAGTAATCTAAAATAGAAATCCGAATTAGCGGAAAAACTAGTTTAAAAAATGGCGGTAATAAAAGGTTTGTGACATTTAAAATATAGGTTAAAAAGTTGATAGGATAAGCCAGTGAAAGAAAAGGATTTGTTTTTTTTTATAGCATTTTGAACGAAACAGTAAATTGTTCATCGATCATCCAGGTCAATGAATGTTAGTGCTTGAATTAAATTTTATTACGTCTGATCAAATTACTTGTCTTTTTAATTTAGTACACATCATATTTTATATATGTTATAACACTTCTATTGTTTAAAAATAATGTACAAGAAAATAATCTAACAAAAGATGCTTAACATCAGTATATTGTGATATATGATAGTTATTAAAAGATACAAACATCGATCTTTTATTTCGACATCATTACAAAAGATTATAATGGCAGCCCTAATTCTTCTAATCAACCATAAGTCAACTGTCAATGTCATTAAAATCACAAAAACATCTAAATTATGTACAAAGAGGAAAATACATTTAAATTGTTCTGAAAGGCACAAATAAAATTAACTAATGCGTGCACACGTGTAATGATGGCATTAAATTTAGAGAGCTGCGACAGCTTGCCCCCAGATGAAGAGCCTAAACTGAAATATGATCGTATGGGTAATGACGTTCAAAATATACTTTTAAAAGACGCTGTAAGCTGTATTTGCGTGCATACAAAATTTATTTGCCTTGGAACACAATGGGGAGTGATACACTTACTAGATCATGAAGGAAACACAGTGCCTATATCTCAAGATAATAACCAAAAGGACTTGCAAGCTCATGCCATCGCAGTAAATAAAATCTCAGTGGATCTTAATGGGGACTATATTGCCAGTTGCTCTGATGACGGCAAAGTATTAGTGTATGGCCTCTACACAGATGATAATACTCATAATTTGACATTGGGTAGAGTAGTGAAATCAATTGCTTTGGACCCTTTTTACTTTAAATCTGGCTCTGGAAGAAGGTTCCTTACAGGTAGATCTCTATGTTTGCAGTTTTTATGTTACAAATCCATTGTTGAATTAAGCAAATATATTACTTGTTCTATAAAATAATTAATTGAATGATGTTTAATTATTAAATCTTTATCTTTATAATATATATATATATAATATTTAGAATAAATTCTTAAATTTGTATTTTAAAAAATAATGACTATATAGATGATTGATGGCGGTTAATCTACAAATAATAGTTTCATGCATTCCACTGCTTGATAGGGACTTTCTGCCCAAATTCAAGAAATTGTATGGTGTGTAGTGGAACTCAACACCACACTTTATCTTGCCAGAGGATTGAATCTATAACCATTATGTTTATAGTCAAATAATAATGACCTCATTATAATATATTATTATGGTAATTAATTCCATATTTAACAAATCCAATGTTGTGTATATACAAACATATAACTGAACAAATATATTGTTCTACATATTCCTGACATTTTTTTATATACTTAAGTAATAAATATAAATTGTATGAATTTATTAACAGAAAATAAAATTATATTTTATATATTCTTGAATGAAAACACTAATGTACCTCAAAAGTTATGTTTATTTATTTTACTACTAGCAGGACTAGTAGTAAAATTAAAAAACAACTTTTACAATATTGTTTCCTAAAATATAGTATGCACAGTCTATTCGTCACTTTTTGAAGCTGGGCTTTTCTGAATTTTCTGAAAATTCTTTCAGGATATAAAACTCTTATTTAAAACATTTTGTTGCAATCTATTTTTGTGGCAAAAAAGGATGTTTCTTCAGTTTAATATTAAAAACATTTTTTTTACTTAAAATACCCATTTTATATACAATAATCTTAATCAGCACATCAAAATACAAATAGTATGGTCAACAAGTTGCTACCCTGAAGTTAGACTTCCTGAACTTTTGTGTATTGTTTACTTCAATAGGTAATTATGAAAACTGGGAAAATCTTTTGATCATTGGACATTGGCAACATATTTTACTCTTGTTTAGAAAGTTACAAAAACAAAATGATAAGACACTTTATATACACTTAGCCTTTTTAATGTAAAACAAAATAAAACATAATATATATTTTACTTTCCTTGCAGGTGATAACAAACTTATTCTCTATGAGAAAACATTCCTGAACCGTCTGCGCAGTACAGTCCTTTGTGAGTGTGAAGGTTATGTTCAAGCAATAGCGTGGCATGACAGATTCATCGCGTGGGCCAGCGAAGTAGGTGTGCGCGTTTACGACCTCGTAGCAAGATGTTCGTTAGGCTTAATTCAATGGGAAAGAAATCCTAATAGATCCATTGAAGATTTTCGGTGCAATCTTCTTTGGTCTGCCCCAAAGACCCTTATGATTGGTTGGGTAGACACTATAAGAATATGCGTAATACGTAAGAGAAGTCAAATCGAATTGCAAACTCGTGACGTCACCGAATATCTCGTAGATCCAATTCACACCTTTCAAACTGACTACTATATTAGTGGACTTGGACCTTTGGATGATCAATTAGTAATACTTGGTGTTCCAAAAGAGAATGATACTGAAACTCACAAAGCGCAAAGGCCTGTGATCTCAGTCGCAGATTACAAAGATTGTGAGTTTTGCGAAGTATCAACAGATAGTCTTAATATAAGAGGTTACGAGGAATACAATTGTAATGACTACTACTTAGATATGATTATTGAAGAAAATAGGTTCTTCATAGTATCTCCCAAGGATATAGTAGTAGCAAGTCCTTACAATATCGATGACAGAGTGGATTGGTTAACGAAGCATGGAAGATTTGAAAAGGCTATATCAGTTCTCGAAGAAGTTGGTGGTAAAACATCGAAACATTCGGTAGTTGAAGTAGGAGTCCAGTATTTGGACCATTTATTATCAGAACACCTTTTCGAAGAAGCCGCTATTCTTTGCGCTAGGATATGCAGGAATGATAAAGTGTTGTGGGAAAATCAAATTCTAAAATTCTTAGCGGTTAAACAGCTCCGTGCCATAAGTCCATATGTACCAAGAAACCCAGACCAAGTTCTCAATTCTCAAATATATGAACAAATTTTTTGTGAGTACTTGGAAGTAGACGCACAAGGTTTCCTAAAACTGGTGCAGGAATGGAATCCTTCATTATACAAAACAGGTGTAATTGTCAACAAAGTTTTGGAACATTTGTTTACTACTGAAGTCGATAAAAATGTTTATTTGGAAGCCTTAGCTTTACTTTACTGTTATCAAAAGAAATACGATAAAGCATTGACCACATATTTAGCTTTACAACATAATGACGTGTTTACATTAATTACGAAATACAACATGTACTCGATGATACATGACAAAATACTCGATTTGATGACCCTTGACTGTGAAAAAGCCATCTCGGTACTTCTAAACGACAAGACTAAAGTACCCGTTGAAGTTGTAGAGAAACAGCTCAAAAATAACGACGAATTTTTATACATGTATTTGGATGCCTACAGCAAAGTTGAACCAAATGGCAAATATCACGGAAAACTTGTTAGGCTTTACGCTAAATTTAATCGAAGTAAACTGCTACCGTTCCTAAAGTGTAGTGATAACTATCCTATACAAGAAGCTCTAGATGTCTGTCAGAGTAACGAATTTTACCCCGAAATGGTGTTTTTGTTAGGTCGCATGGGAAACACGAGGGAGGCGCTACAAATAATAATAGAAAAACTCAACGATATAAACCAAGCAATTAACTTTTGCCAAGAACACAACGACAAGGAATTGTGGACTGATCTTATTAAACAAACTGTCGATAAGCCAGAATGTGTCACGCTACTGCTCAAAAGGATCGGCAACTACGTGGATCCTCGGATGCTCATACAGAATATACAATCCGGCTGCGAAATAAAAGATTTAAAGGAATCCTTAGGGAAGATGATGTGCGACTATCACTTGCAGATGTCTGTTCAGGACGCGTGCAAAGTGATTACTCTAAGAAACTACTTCGACCTCCACGAGAAGCTCATAATCAACCAGCAGAGAGGAATATCGGTCACCGACGAGTTTTTGTGCAGTGTGTGCCAAGGACGCATTATTATTCGAGATCTTTCCAACGCGTCAGACTTAATAGTATATAACTGCCGACATTCTTTCCACATAGAATGTCTGCCCGACGGCGTCCAGTGCGACCACTGCAGCGTCTGCAGCGCGGTCAAGATGTGACCCTCGAGCTCAACTAGATAGGACTGTATATACGAAATATTAGTATTACGTGAGGTCGATGCCTTACCCCAATAACGTCAATGTTAATCAAAGTAGTTTATTAATAATGTTATCAGTATGGTGCTTTTGTAATGAGGTGGCGTGAATAAATTTTCCTCATGTTGCAATTTACGTAATAAATCTAGATAAACACTTTTACACAATATAATAATGTCCAAATGTTTTATTTATTTTAACCACTTTCAATAAATATTTATGTATATAAATAGATTCTTTTAATGCATCATGGCTTATTGAATATTGAATTGTTTTCTATTAAAAATTATCCGTCTGGTTAACACAAACGATAATTTATTCCAAAGAGTATTAACTAATTTGCAATATGCCTACGCCTAAACAAAAGCGATAGTTATGGTTTCGATTCCTACTTAAAATTAAAATTAAACACGGCGCTCAACACCAGCGGTGCCAGATTTTTGTCTCGGGGGAGCTTCACGCTTTATCCCGCACACAGCAGTCCGCAAAAGAGGAAACCTACTGTTAAGGCACTCCGTTCCCCACTTTCTACCAAATTCTGGTCACATTACATGTTGAATGGCGGACCTCAACGCCGGCCTTTGCCTCGACACCAGAGCGAAGAAATAATCCAACCTACAAACGCAATTGCTATGTATCGCAACCACTATTTATTTGTTGACCTCCGCTTTTTTTGGATTGGCTTTATTGCTGTTGACCTGAACTGGTCTTGACAGCGTCACCGGGCGGGAATGGGCGAGAAACTCGCCGCTGAGAAAAAAGTACGAGCTTTGATGGACGCTCGTGAAGGCTTGGCGATCGCAGGGGAATGCCTTGCGACCTCCGCTTGTCGTAGAATATATATATATATATATATCGTCGGTGCGCCTGCCAAAACCGTTATGTGTATTTTTTTTATTTTTTTTTTATTCGATAAATAGCATTAAAATAGTATTCTACATAGCCTACAAAAACAAATATGTAGTATTTCCGTCTAGAACTCGATTTAACAAAATCGATATGTGCACATAATTTTTATTTTTGGCAATGACAAATTCGTTATGTGCAGTTATGATCCAGCAGCAATGATTCCATGAGCAATGTAATACATTATATAATGTAATACATTAAGGGGAACAGTCACTCGAGCCCTACCTTATCGGTATATAATGAGGCAGAGCTCAAATCTCAGTCACTGCCGATAGAAATAGCAGATTCAGGTCGAGCAGGCATAGTACGAGTATTGGTTGAAAATATGACTCAATTGTACCTAGATGAAGCTACTGGAGAATTTTTAAGGGGGGAGTCAGCCGAACTCGGAACTGGTCACTTCATACTAGATAAATAAGCTGGAGAAAACTTCAAGGAGATATATTGATGAAATATACAACAATAAAAAAAGTTCGACTTTAATACGAAGCAGAGAGTTATAGGAAAGGCGTACCTAATACAATTGTAGAAGACACTTAACTAACGATACTTTTTATACATGGATAAAGGAATTGTATGCCACCAAACCAGAATCATCTTCTGAAAGTAAACCAAGAAATCCTTCTTGTAGGTTCTGTAAGAAGCCTGTGAGAATGATTTTAGCCTTAGGGCCAAAAGTTCAAGTTTAATCATTACTGCAGAGCAAGCACATCACGACACACATGTTTGAAGTATACAGCGCCGGTTTTAGCACTACCGGCGCCCTGGGCGAAGTTTTTTCGGCGCCCCATAACTATAATTCAATAACATCCAAAAAAGAGAATGGGTACAATGAAATAACCATTTATTTAAAAAAAATATTTAAATTATTGAATTTCTATCTGCAAACTCTTTTATTAGGCATTCAAAGTCTATGTTTTCTGCAATTTCATTTTCGATTGATAAAGTTGTTAAGTTTGTTAATCTAGATTGCAAGATTGTCGATCGCAGATATGTCCTTATTAGCTTCAGCTTGGAAAACCCTTCTTGTTTATTGAAAAAAAGATAAGGCAAACGAGCGTACAAGTTACCTAATCGTAAGTGACCACCACCGCCAACGACCTCGTATAACATCAGAGCAAAAAAGGAGAAAACGTGGTTTTTGAAGGTATCCATGTCGTATCAACCTGAAAACACTGCCATAGGTAGGCTATTCCACAGTTGCGTGGCGCGTGGAAGGAAGTTCGTACCAAACCACACAGAAGTGGAGTGGGACGTATACGAGATGATGTGGATGATACTTCAGTTTGTGACGTACTGTGCGGTTAGAAAATTCGGCGGCAGGTAACAGGTCAAACATTTCTGCAGAACACTTCCCGTAATAAATGCTGTAGAGAAAGCACAGCGAGGAGACATCTCTGCACAAAGCGAATGTGTCAAGTCTTTCACACATCATTGGGGCTCCAACGTTCCGTACGGCTCTACGTGGTCAAGCTGTTACATGATGATGCACCAGCCCAGAGATGAGAAGAGTACTCCATATGAAGCCGAACCTGGGCCCTATTCAGGGCCAATCGGTATTTTGGCGTGAAATACTGTCGCTCTCTGCTTATTAAAATTAAATTTACCTAGTTATTGAAGGGATAAGCATTAAAGGCTTAAACTATCTATAAACCTTTCCTAACCACTTTCTAACAACCCTTCGAGTTTTCTATTAAACATTTTTTGTTAATTAATAACCATAACATTAATGTACCAGTACCATACTGTTTTATCGGTATCAGATTAACTGTTTTCACGTAAAAAAGGGCCAAACCAACAATTCCGTACGTTTATCATCACTAATCATTAGTATACATATTTGTTTTAAGTTTAATACATTGTTGTTATTCTCATAATAACATTAAATAAATCCGAATATGTCCTTTTACAAAACTGATATGTGCATATTTTTCACTTGTAAGAAATGGTGGTTACAAGACAAATCTGATATGTGCATCAAAATGGTTAAAAAAAATATTGCAGATGAAGGGTACATTTTATCATTTTCGCTTGTATCTCAGTTCAAGCATAACATATTTTGTCACCATACTGCATTTATAATTTTTTGATAAAGCTATTATTTAATAAATAAGATAGTTTTTTGTCTCTCCTGAAAACTTGACTAAAAACACATAGCGGTTTTGGCAAGCGCAACGACGATATATATATATATATATATGACGGCGCGCTGCTATGTATTAGTTTTAATTATAATTTCGCAATTATTACATTTCGATTTTAATTGATTTATGTAATGGATTATATAAGAAGAATATTTAAAATGGAGCGGGTAACCCCGAATAGGGTAGTAGGTGTAGCCACGAATAATAGCAGACGTCATTGGTTGACAGCTATGTCGTGAGATGTTCACCAATTAACCTATTGGCTCCTAATCTATTGTAATTTTGTTAATCTTGTGAGATTTATTGTAAAACTTTTATGTAAACGAATAATAAGACATTGTAAAATATAAGTGTGACTTTTATTGAAACATCTCTGTTGCTAAAACGCCCACAAAAGAATAGTAACAGCCAAGACCGCTATGAGGCCCCTTCTGGGGCCTAACTCTTGACGGCAATCGCTATTCAAGATTGACGTCTAACATTGGACAATCCAATCCTGCGGCGACGTAGTTTTGGTACTCTTGAAACCAATATTGTCAATGTTGGATTACTATTTTCTTGGCCAATCGTAACGCCGTTATAACTGACAGTTAGTGTTGTACACTTTATACCGATAACTCCGCGATACATAATAACCATGCATTCCTCCTTTAAAAAAATTATTTAAATGCTCGTTTTTTCTTAAAACAATAATAATAAATCATATTTATTTTGTTTTACTTAAAAAACAACGAAATCTTTAAAGTCGTTCTTAAAAATGGATATATTTTATCTGTATGTCTAATGATTTACACTGTTTTTATGAAAAAAACCATTTGATGTCTATATCTGTCTTAATATGTTTATGTTTACAATTATAATAAATATATTTCTACAACCGATGTGGATTTAGGCTATAAATAAATTTTTAAAAAGGTTGAAAATGTTTAATTAAGCAAAGTATTACATAGTAACAAGAGTTAAATGCTATTGAAGCTCACGCAAACGAAAATAAAGGGTTGTTTTTATTTGAAAGAAACACAAAATTGTATGTTAAAGGCGCTCAAAATTTTTATATTTAAAGAAAGATTTATTATTTTGGGTATATTATTTATTAGTCCATTACGTTTATAAAAGTTATTAAAATAAAAGTGTTAATAAAAAAATGCTTTACTACGACATGTCTTTTTATTATAAGAATGTTTATACCATTATCATATTATGTATAATATCATAAAGCTTAAGGCTATACATAAGTGCCATAAATAAGTACATAAAATTTGATTATATTTTATTGTATAAAAAGACAAACTTTTTCCTTTAACTATATGAAAAAACATACAAACATAGATATTATATCTATATTAATATAGAGGTACTATTATACAGTGACAGACTCATAATTTTGACCATTTTTGTAAAATTTTGATAAATTCAAAATAATTAATTTGAAAAACTAATATAATTTATTTATTATTTAATTGGTTTCATTAAATAAAACAATATAGTACAGTAGAATATAATTTTGTAATAAATACATAAGTAAAAATTACTCGGTAATTCTATCAAGCAATAGTAATTAAATATCAATGTTATTTTATATAAGTTTATAAGAAAATTACCTTACAGCATCACTCAGCTATTTTTTATTTTAAGAGTAGTGTTCATTTTAAAAAAAACATTGTTAGTCAATATCTTAATATTAAAATAAAAAAATATAAATTTATTTATAAAAACTTTTTATAACTTCTGGATTAAAATAAACCTATTTTCTGTTCATTTTGCAGCTATTATATGTTTTTACTACCGTCAGTTAGTTGTTATGTTTGAAGGCTTCTACTTCTTCTGCCTCCAAGTCTTCCAATCCATTTCTAGGGTAATACTTTATCACATATGCTGTCACTTGCAATATGTGTTATTTATTTACAATGCCGCACCCTAGTGTTCCCATTCATGAACATAATTATTTATTTAGATTGAGCAAAAATGAAGTAGTAGAATGAGCAGAAATATTCTTCTAAAGTTCCTGCAAGCTGCATCTACATCTAGAGGTCATCAAATATCCACTTTTGAGCATACATACAGTCACCTATAAAATGATAATTACTATTATTACATGTGTAATTATATTTACTATGGTAGTTGATAAACTATTAAGTACCAATGATATATTAGTACTTATTAAATATGTATTTTTACAAAGCAAATACATTTTTTCTGTGATGGTATTTCAATGATGTAAATAATATTTAATTGTGTGCTCATTCTAATTCAAATTCCTTCAAAAGATGAGTCCACTGAAAATATACTTAAATCTGTATTACACATATGAAAAATAAATACTCAGTGATTTTGCTTTTGCACTTTAATTAGCAGTTACTATTTATTATATATATAGATAAATACTTAACTTACCTAGTATTTTTAAGTTACGGTCATTAATTTCTCCTTAGATTTTTGGGCTTTACGTGACAAATTCTACTTATTTTTTCGTATCACCTCCATAACATTTTTAGACATTGAATAGTTTTAATTTTCCTTTAAATTTCGCGAATCGACGCGTATTTCATTATTATTTAAGGTCTAATTTATATATGTTTTCCTCAAAACACAATACAAAACCATTTTATTGCCGTTTTCACGAGAAAAATAACAAATCAATCTCTAATAAATTACTCCTTAGCTATTGACTAAATTCACAATTCCTTTCCAATTTTAGCTGTCATTTTAGCTGTCAAAATCGCGTCAAGAGTACCAAATATCACAAAATTGACAATCCTAACGAATTTTTCCAATGATTTTTAGTTAAGGCAATCGACAGGCAGATGGCGCTATTGGACTTGCTTTCAAGAGTACCAAATGACGTTTATTCTTGATTGATAGTTGGATATTGCCGTCAAGAGTAGGGCCCCAGATGCTTCTACATATATATATATTTTGATTCAATTGCATTTTACCTATTAAATAAATAAACAAACATAAAAGAATATTTTCAGCGAGACGGTTAACTATTGATAAATTTTACTTACAGATTTTTTAAAATACTATACTACTCAAATTTTAATATAATAAACATTTAAATTATTATTAATCCATAATGCTCTGGCAACATTATATAAAAATGTTTTAAATAGGTCCGCACTAAATATAAAATACTTTAAAATTGAAAAAAAAAAATTAATTAATGTTATTCTAATTGGTTTATTCTTTAAAATTATATTTTATCAAATGCTATTTACTTAATATCCTATATACTTATCAAATCCTATAATATTTAACCAAAACGTTATCCTTATTATAATTAGTTTATAACAATTAATTAAAATTATATGCTCAACATATTTGTTACAATTTTCATTTTATTTAACTATTAATATTTTAAAAAGAATATTTTATTATTAATTAAATATCATATTTATTAGATTTGTATATTTTCTATAATGTGTACATTATGTACGGTACTGTACTACAAGTGTCAATCGTGGATTCAAGCAAATTGTTTATTCCCATGTGGTATTGAAAAATGGACGCGCACATGATTCTGTGAGCGTTTTAAAATGTTTTCATATTATATTATCACGCGTTGAACATTTAAAAAAATCGACGGAATTGTGAAAAAGTGTTGTGTGAAAATGACAGATATGCCTCCTTATCTCTCTGTAAAAGATGAGGAGAATAGCGGAGAGCCCGATAGTGATTCTTCGGACTTTGAAGATGATTTGCCATTGAGTTTTAATAAACCAAGGCATCTGGAGCCTATCAAAGGCGCTGAACGCGAGGAGCACACATGGAGGGTGAAGGAAAAGGTAGGTGTCGTCTATTTGTTTGGTAAACTACGCGACGTAATTGCGTATCACACCATAGTAAGGCATGTTACGTTAAAAACAAACGCACATGTACTCTACGATGTCGTTTACTATTCGTTTTATATATCAATTAAAATGAAACTATTCTAACATTATATGTTAGTTGATATTTTTTAAAAGTATATCTAAGATTATAACTTACTGGTATTTTTTAATAACAATCTTATTGGTATTTTTAAAGTAATTACGAAATATTTTAATGTTTATGTTTTGGTGTGTTATCATGTTTGATGTTATATAATTAAATTAGTTTGATTTTTATATTTCATATTGTTTTTTTATGGAAAATTATTAAAAAAAATATGAAAAGAATAGTTTATAAAATAAATATAAATATTAATAGATGGTTTGTTTAAAAAAGTAATTATTATTATCAAGCAATTATATTAGTTGATAAGTGGTAAAAAGTTGATTAGTACTTTATTAACAGATAATTAAAGCAAATTTTGCATATTTGAGTAATTATTATAGATTTTTTTGCATATTAATTTTAAATATTATTTAATGGATTGTTTAAAATGCATGTATTATTTTTTTGTATATAAATTATATTATGATCTTTATTTAGAAAAACTCATAAAACAATTTATGTGTGTATATATCAAACATCTTCATATCATATATATCATTTTTTTTGTTGTTGTCAATACTTCATGTTGAATTAATTTTATTTAGCTATACAAATTGAAATATTTCTAAATATTAAGATTTAATAAAATCTAAATTATTAAGAGTTATTTTTAATTCTTATTGAATTAAAATCAAAATATAATCTTAAATTACCAATACTGAAGTGACACATTGAATCTACTGATATATAGGTGAAAAATTGACTTTTGTTATCATTAGAGTGATAAAAGTATGAAACCAATGATTCTTCAGAATACTAAGAATAATATTAATTTATTAATTATTAATTATATGATGAAAGTAAAAGTTTGTGATGAATGTTTGTTCTACTTTTACACAAAAACAACTAAACTGATTTAGAAAACTTTACAGTAATATAGTTTATACATTGGTAGAACACATAGGCTATAATTAAACATAGGCTATAATTAACCTAATGTACTTAAATATTTTTAAATAATAGTATGAATTATATTGTATTCATAGTACAAAACTCATTGTGTGGCACTTGTGCTGTGCCTCAATGTGGGTGTGGATCCTCCAGATGTGGTGAAGACACAGCCATGTGCTCGACTGGAATGCTGGATAGGTAGGTATTAAAATATATATAGTTCTCATAGACAAGATGTATTTAGACTAATTGCTTTTCCATTTTAATTATATTCTGTACTATATTGATACTTGTTAAGTTTCAATCATTCTTAAATATTTCAAATTGCATATGAAACTGAGGACAGTACATTGGGACTGTAAATTTGATGGTTGCATGTTCAAACTCTATGCAGGGGAATAAATTATTTCTATTTGAGTCTGTTGTGGTACAGCGGCACAAGAATGTGACTGTAACGTGATGGTTGTAGGTTCAATCCCCACTTGAGATAAAAGTATATTTATTTGCAATTATATTTTTATTTCTTTGCTCTGGTGTCCAGGCAAGGCATGGCATAGAGTTCTGCCACTCAACACGCAATGCCTCCAGAATTCGGCAGAAAGTGGGAAGTGGAGTGTCTTAACACTAGGTTCCCTCTGCCTACACTGATGTGTGCAGGATACAGCATGAAGCTGATGATGATGATAAATAATAAAAAAATATTAAATTTTAGATCCCAACTCAGTATCTCCGAGCAAAGCTCTAGAAAGCATAGGACATGCTCTGCAGACCCAGTATGAGAGGTGGCAGCCAAGGGCTCGTTACAAACAGTCCTTGGATCCTACTAGTGAAGAGGTATATTAGACTAATATTGTTTATGTCCTTTAATCTGTAATCTCATTTTATATTTATTTTTTTATAATAATGTTTTATAAAATTTTTACATAAACAATAAATGCAATGGTCTTTGATTCAAGCTCAACTTGTTTAAATTACTTATATTCAATTTGCTGCTCTGTTAGACAAAGGCCAACTTTGAGTTTGGCTAACAGCAACAAAGAACTGTTCCGATATTCTCCTTGCCTACCTTACCACATGTGAGAGGTAAAACTGTAATTATGTATTTTTTATTTTTTTGATACCGTCACACTGTGTCTCGCGCAATTAGCAGGGTAGGCGTGGGAAACCTATTGTTAAGACAATCTGTTTTCCATTAAGACGCTTCATTTCTCATTTTCCACCGAATTCTTGACATTGTGTATGGAGTGGCGGAACTCAGCACCACGCTTTGCTTATTTACTAGAACGAGGAAAATGAAAATATAAAATATTTCATGCTCCCGAGTGGGAATCTTTTGTGTGTGTTTACTTTACTAGTGTCTTTACACTAGGTTCCCTCAACTTACACCTGGTACGTGCGGGATACAGTGCTGTACCTACCCAACAAAAGAAAAATACACTTTTATCCAATACATGAGTCACTGTGCTAATTTATAATGACGTCACTCCCAAAAAAGTATCTCGGATGAGACAGCGGTGCGCTCGTAAAGTGGTGGGCGGCGCCGCGGGAACGACGCTAGCTATTAGCTAATTAAGCCGGCCTTGCCCTAATTACCAATATTAGGCATTTTGAATATTATTTATTATGTAGAATTTAATTATTTTTTGGGTAAATGTTAATTATGTTGTATGGTTTTACTTTTAACTTTAAGTTTTCGCAGCGAAAAATGATGCGAAAGATCGGCTTATGTTTTGAGAGTTATTGAATTTATTTCATAAATGATATGGGTTTCGATTCCTGGGTCCGAAAAATATAGTCATTTATTTTTATATAGTTTTTGTGCATATTTAAACATCACAATTTTGGGTTATTCACTTTTATATTAAAGTGAAGCTAATTATTAAAGCATGTGACTTAACAATAATTTTAAATTTTTTGAATAAATTTAAGTTTGAGATTGGTGCAGACTATTCGGTCGGCTTTAGTACGTGATATAAAAAACCGGACAAGCGCTAGTCGGGCTTGCCCACCGAGGGTTCCGTACAAAAATCGGAGACTTGAGCTTTTTCCGAAATTCAGGCTTAGCTTAGCCAGAGCATGTCTGCTACCTCACTTTGAATTTTTTTCAATGCTTTAATACCAAATTTTGCCCCCCTTTTAAGGCTCTTATTTTTTAGCACTTAACCACACAGATCTCAGATTTTTCTTGAACTAATACTTCCTGTAAATGCTAGCTGCCAGATTTCATAACTCTAGGTTACTCAGAAGTATCCTATTAATTTTGATTCTTGGTTTCAATTTCAACTCAATATCTTCGAGGGTTCCTGAGATAGAGCTGTTGACAGACAGACGGACAACAAAGTGGTCTTATAAGAGTTCTTTTCCTTAAAACATACAGAACCCTAAAAACAGTAGCTCGAAAAGATGATTGGATATTGATCGATCTAAAAAAAAACATTTTTAATTGCCTTAGAAAAATGGGATAGGATATAAATATCGATTATACTCAGATTCTCCAGTCGTAGGACTATATGATGTATAATTTGTTCTTATCTGTTGATCTAACAAATCACACAATCACACTCGGGGAAGTTGCTCTGGTAGGCGCGGCGCGGCGAGAGGTTCGCTACTCTACTCGCAATAAGTTCCCTCTGCCCAGTGCACACCCTCTTTTCTATGCAGGATACATGCAACAAAAAACATTTTTTTAAATGTAACACTTACGATTTTCATTTAAAAATATATATGTAATACTGCAGTGTAAATTTTTCTTGTTAATTAAGTGCCATTTCGTAAACATAAATACTGATTTATTTAAATATAATTGGTACAGATCAAGAAGCTCTGCTGTTCTCTTCGACGCAACGCCAAGGAGGAGCGCGTGCTGTTCCACTACAACGGCCATGGCGTACCGAAGCCCACTTCTCAAGGGGAGATATGGGTTTTTAATAGGGTATGTATTTTATTTTTGTTTACTATATTCATTTCTTAGAATTTTCGCATCACTGTTGCACAACATTTGGCAGGATTATTTTATAAAAATACTGTTTTAAGATTTTAAAATAAAAATCAGCTACAAGATGTATCCCGCACAAACAGTGTAAGTAGAGGGGTAGAGTGCTAAATAACTCCGTTCGCCACTTTCTTACGAATTCTGGAGGCGTTGCGTGTTAAGTGGCGGAACTCAACGCCTCGCTTTTACCTCTGGTCGAACCCACAACCAGTCTCGCCTTCAGGCACACTTTGTGCCCACGACTGGCCTCACGCGCATTTTAGATTTTTTGTGCATGATGTGATATGTCTTAATCTATATTATATAAAAGGACTTGTCCTCACTGACTGAGATAAGACGCACGCACAGCCGTAACCGCTGATGATAGAAACGTGAAATTTGGACAGATGTTTAGTTTCGTAATCTGGACATCCACTAAGAAAAGGGATTTTGAAAAATTTTTACCCTAAGGGGATGAAATTCGGGAACTTCCGAAATTCCAAAACTTTTTTTAAATCGGCACCGATTTTTATAAAATATTTATTTATTTTTATAAATTAATTGAACACGTGTTTCGTGGGTTTTTAGAATTCTCCCCCTGAGGGTGCATATAAGAGGTTAAAAGTTTGTATGGAAAAATCTATAAATCGCCACCAATTTTTATAAATTTTGAAATTTACACTCTTAAAAATATTTCATTGAACACGTATTTCATGGGTTATTAGAATTCATCCCTAAGCAAGCGAAGCTGCGCTCGTCCGCTAGTACGTTACATAGCAAAATGAAAATTAATATTTTAATTGAGGCCAGTCGTGGCGCAGGTGCACAAAGTGTGACTGTAAACGCGACTGGTGGAAATAAAGTACTCGAGGAAATAAAATATTTAATTAAATTTATATTTTCATTTCTTCGTTTAGTTCCGCCACTCAACACGCAATGGCTCCAGGATATTTTTGGCGGGAGGCATATTATTAGACTTTCGATCTCAATCTATCAGAAGTACTATATTAATTTTTATTTAAATTTTTTCCAGGCCTACACCCAATATATCCCGTTATCGATGTACGACCTACAGACCTGGATGGGCGCGCCCTCCCTCTACGTGTACGACTGCTCCAACGCGGGCGTCATCGTGGACAACTTTAAACAGTTCGCGGAACAACATGAGAGAGATTATGAGGTAATAATAGGTAATAGTGATAAAATAGGAAGAATCTTAGAAAATAACTTCTTTTTTTTTTCATTTTTAAATATACAGGGTGGAATTGTCAGCGCCACTTTAAATGAAACCACAGTTTTAACTACTCTATAAAAGCCTAATATAATTCGGAAAAAAAATAATTCTCAAAAATGAAAAAGTTTTTTTTTCAAACAAAACAAATAATAAAATTATCGTTTTAAAATAAAACGCCATTTGTAAAGTATAATATAGGCACGCACACACTTACCTGTCAAAGCGGCAACGTCGCATACGTATGTGTGCGTGACACGAAATACAGGTATGGATAAAAATCGTGAAATGTAAAAAAAATCCTACGTCCAAACCGTTGAGGTACCTTGATTATTTTTTTTAATTTTGGGTTTGAAATATTTTACCCTATATGCAGTTTCAGTAAAAGAAGCGCTGCCTCTTCCACCCTGTATATTTTTTAAAATTCTTTTACGTATCTACGTTGTTCCTTAGGGCAACAATATAATATATGTAGAAAAAATAAAACATGGTTTTAGATTCAGTTTATTAGGCCTTTATTAATTAGTGACAGTCTTGTCAGAGAATCAAACTGGAAAAGTATGTCTGTTTATTACACTACAATTTAATATGACAGGTTTTTTTAAAATTACATAAATGACTAACATCAATTATAAGATATTTAATTCTTTTTCTTCTGCATTTAGTAAGGTAGGCAGAGGAACCTAGAATTAAAACTCTTCGGCCCTCATTTCTTATTCAACTTTTATATACAATTTACAAACAAATGAAATTCTACACAGATGCAAGCCAGCTCCAAAGGTACTGATGCACCACCAGTGTCATACAAGAACTGTATCCAGCTGGCGGCGTGTGCAGCTGGACAAAGCCTGCCAATGTCTCCTGAGTTACCTGCAGATTTGTTCACAGCCTGCCTCACCACCCCAGTAAAGATGGCCATCAAGTGGTTTGTGTTGAGGACTCGCTTGAGGGTGGCCAGGGCGGATATGGTAGATCTGATTGACAAGTGAGTCGAGTTATTTGTAGTATTCAAATGATTCTATTTTTTCTTTACTAATGTTAAATTAAATTTCAAATATTTTTCAATTTCTATAAATTGTGTTGGGTGGTGAAATCATACTTAAAAAAAGAAGCTTTTCAGTCAAGTACTCATCAATCACTTATAAGATAAGTGCAAAGTGTAAATCATACTTTACCTAATCTTATTTTGTCAGGATTCCAGGGCAAGTCACAGACAGACGCACCATGCTGGGTGAACTGAACTGGATCTTCACGGCCATCACGGACACCATTGCATGGAGCTCCCTCCCCCCAGACCTGTTTCAGCAGCTGTTCCGAGCTGATCTGCTCACTGCTAGCCTCTGTAGGAACTTCTTGTTGGCTGATAGGATTATGAGGTTATTGGGAAATTTATTAATATCGCAAAGAAGTTATTTAATATGACATGTATGTGATAGTGTCCTATAATAATTGTGGGTGCCAGGTCGTACAACTGCACGCCGGTGTCGTCGCCCGCGCTGCCGTCGCTGGCTCGGCACCCGCTGTGGGCGGCGTGGGAGCACACGCTGGACCTGGCGCTGGCGCAGTTGCCGCTAGTGGCGCCCGCCACTGGCCGCGCCTACCGCCACTCACCCTTCTTTCGCGACCAGCTCACTGCCTTCCGCCTGTGGCTGGATCTGGGTGACCTAGGCGCGCGCCCGCCGCCGCACCAGCTGCCCATGGTGCTGCAGGTGCTGCTCAGCACGCTGCACCGCGTGCGCGCGCTGCATATCCTGTGCCGTTTCCTGGCGCTGGGCGCGTGGGCGGTGCGCGCCGTGCTCGCCGTGGGCATCTTCCCCTACATGCTCAAGTTGCTGCAGGCCTCCGCGCACGACTTGCGCGCTTCCATGGTCTACATATGGGCGAAGATCATCGCGGTCGACCCCAGCTGCCAAGTGGATCTGGTCAATGCCAAGGGACACAAGTACTTTTTGGCTATCCTCCAGGATCCGACTGTTGATGTGTGTATTATTTTGTTACATAAAATTTACCATAATGCAACATTATTGGATTGTAAGAGTGATTGTAGGATTGATTCTCAGTTAAATTTTTCCAATCTAGTAAGACGAAACGGAACATTAAACTTACCAAGAATGTAAAATAGAGTGTCTTTATGTTTGTTTTGTTTTTGTAAAAATGTTTTGTAATAAAATGATCTTAATGAAATGTATTTATTTCAGATTGAACACAGAACTTTGGCAGCATTTGTATTGGCTGGTATAGTTGACAACTACCCAGCGGGACAAGAGGCTGCATTACAGGTTCATATTGTTATTTTCATACAAAACTTCAACTGAACAACCCAACTTTGATATATGAAGATACATATCTTTTTTGGTTTCAGTATTTCTCCTTCTACCTGGAATAAACAGTAATTTACGGCGACAGTTCATGGCTTCTCCAGTGAGCGTGTATATTGTACCACCATTGTGATCATATCGAGTCACTGTACACTATCATAACAGCTTCTATGGAAACAAATTGTATATGTTTATACATAAATCTAGGGATCTATTGCTCTATAACTGTATCCAAAACAGATCACTATTTATAACCATAACCAAATCCGATATAAGATTCGAATAGTTTTGGACTGTTAAAATTTTCGCTTAAGAACAAAAAATGTCTTAAAATCTTTCTTTGTATTTGTAACATCCCTACATAAAGCTATGGCTTGCAGGGCTCCATGATCTCCCTATGCCTGGAGCAACTGGAGTCCACAGGAGACAAGGCGTGGCGTCTCCAGCAGTGGGCCTGCATCGGCCTGGCGCGACTCTGGCGGGGCTGGGACGCGGCGCGCTGGGCCGGAGTCCGGGACCTGGCGCACGAGAAGCTGGCCGCCCTCCTTCCGCATCCGCGTCCGGAGCTCCGAGCCGCCTGCGCGCACGCCCTCGCGGCGTTTATCTCTGCGGGTGCCGCTACCCCGCGCACGGACCACGCCAACGCCCTGGACCAGCAGGTGGCCGTGCAGCTGGCTTCCCGTCTGCAGAAGGATGCGTCAGTGTTGGTGAGAGCGGAGATTCTGGCGGCGCTGCAGTGGATGGTGCTGATATTTGAGCAGCATTTTATGGCGGTTTATATTAGTGAGAGAACAAGGAGGTGTGATAGGTAATGATTTTTTTTAATTATGTGTTGTATTATATTTATATTAGTCAACTTCTTTTCATTGTTTTTTTATCATTGGTGTATTACATAAAGCACTTAACAACAACTGAATGTGCGCTGTCGTTATGGTTGCAGGGAGGCGGTGCGCGGTCGCGGCCACATCGACCGCGGGCTTGACGCGCTGGCGCCCGAGCGCACGCCGCGCACGCCGCCGCACGCGCACGCGCACCCGCCCGCGCTGTCACTGCCTGCCATCGGTTAGTACTCACTAATAGTATGGTATTACCTTATGCCCGGTTTCTGTCGAAAGGGAAATAAGCGGGTAATGGTTTGGCGGTAAGAACTCATGCTAAATAAAATATATTTCAACTAACAAGGAGGTTTATATTTTATAAGTACTCCGCTCTGACGCTACCTCAACGCGTACCACATCCGAGGACGTCTAATGAGAAATTAAAAAAAATAGATCAATTTTATTTTTATTATGTTATTTACTACAGGCACTGCTCAGAGTTCTATTTTTGAAAAAAATATTTTTTTAACATTTATTTTCCACCTAAACAGTTTTTTTCTGAATTCAGCTTTTTGCTGTATTGCATCCCACAAATAGCAACTCTCCGCCCAACATTAAAGACAACTTTAAAGAAAAATACTCTCCGTCCAACTTTAAAGATATCACGGGAAGATTGGCGGAACTCAACACTGCGCTTTTTCTTCTTACTAGGACAATGAAATGAAAATAATTTATTTCCTAAGAATCGAACCTAGTCCTTTTGGTCGATAGAGTCATTACTCACACCACGATAGATTTCTTTGTAGTTGTTGGGTTTACTTTTCCAACTATAGACACAGTTGGTATTTTTTACCTAGTTTTTTAAGTGTTGGTATATTATATCATGTTTCAAATGTTAATAGCCATATTTATCAAACAATTTAAATCAGTACCCTGATATAATTACTGAGCAATCAATAATATACTTTCCGTTTTACAGGGTTTGGTTCAGTATATATGAAGCTGTGGGAAACACTGAGTACAATGGCGAAGGAACCCCATCCACAGTTATCGCAGATGGCCAATGATATCATCAATTATGTGTCGAATCAGGTCATTTTATTATATATATATTTTATTGTTATAGAATATATTACATTTACTTAATTAAAATTAACAACATGTGTGCTTGCGGTAAACGTCAGAGGCATTTAGTTATTCTTATAATCTGTGGAGACTCATCAGTATACTGTTTGTTTCTTTTAAAAGTAAAATAAACAATGATATATATATTTGCAGGTGGATAGCGTGGGACGCGAGACGACACACGTGCACGCGCACGGCAGCGGCGGCTCCAGCTCACTGCCGCCCTCGCCTAATGCGCGGGCGCACGCACACCCCGACACTCGAACACTGCCGCACATGGGTTTGTACCAATTCGTATCTAGTACGCAGCTAGGTAACCTCGTTTAAACGTCGCGTTGTAGGTACGATCCTCACTCGAGGCAATGATTAAATATAAATTATTCTTATATGTCCAGTCTGATAAGCTGTGTTGCCAAATTGTTACTTTTGACCCTCTCATGCTACCTCTAGGTTACAAGATTATGTTATCTGTAGCTGTAAAAAAATAAAGAATTTGGGTAATAATCGATTACATGGACAAGTTATTCCAAATTTGAATCAATTCCAAATCATATCCTATATGAAATAATCAAGCAGTGTTACTTTTATGAAAATGTTACTTTTTGAGGTGTCTGGTGTTATATTTGACTGTCTGTCACTGGCAACACTACTCATTAAACAAAATGCTGTAATGGATGTATTCATTTGGTATGGTGTGTGTGAAGCGGGTGCAAAATTAAATGAATTCTTCGGTGAAGTATTTTAATAAGTGTCATGAGACTGTTACTGATTATGATTTTTCTTTTTTTTTAATTATACAGGACGCAGCAAATTCGGCCTCCCGCATACAATATCTGAAGACTCGGTGGCGCATAGGAACCGCGAACGTGACTCCACTTCTTCGAATTCTAGTGAGTACCTATCATTTCGTGCCTATATTGAAAAGGAGCAGCATAAAGGGTAAAATACATCAAACCCGTACTTAGAAAAAAAATTATCATTGTTCAATTGTTCATGTAATCGATAACACATAGAATTATTATTTTCATTATATGTTTATTATCCATACTGTATTACGTGTGAGGTAGGTATGAAGAAATACCAATAACGTAAACACTTACTACAACAAAACTACTACTAAACGTTGCCGACGTGCCGTTTTTGTTTTTTTCATACGCATAAAACATACCAGTAAGAACGTTGGCGGTCTTTAAGGTAGAGACAAGCGCTTTTTGAAGGTACCCATGCCATATCATTCCACAGTTCCGTGGCACGTGGAAGGAAATTCCTACGAAACTGCATAGTAGTGGAGTGTCACGTATCCAGATGGTGTAGGTGATACTTAAGTTTGTGACGTACTGTGCGGTTAGAAAATTCAGCGGCAAGTAACCGGTCAAACAGTTCTCCAGAACACTCCCCATAATAAATGCGGTAGAGAACGCACTGCGAGGAGATATCTCTACGCAAAGCCAATGGTTCCTCTGCTCTGTTGATGAGCCCCAGGTCATCTTGGCCTCTCTAAATGTTGTTTAGGATTGGTAATTTCATAGAATAGAAATATAAACAATGCTCAATTTCACCTCCAATACCTACGACTCGATTTCGTAAATGAGGTGTCAGTGATGTTGTCTCTTTGATAGGTTAGCATATGTGTGCGTCATTCTTAACAATTGGCGTTCATTTTATTATTTATTTACTTTTTCAGTATTGGCAAAATTTCTTTCGTTTTAATTGCATTAGGTTTTTATTGAGTAATAAAAAAAAACTAGTGAAGATAAAAGCACTCTGTATAAAATCGTGTAACTTTATTTATTCATAAACCAATTAAAATAAAACAATCGCTAAATGTTAAAGGAAACCTGCCAAAATATAATAGTGAAAACAATTAAATCGCTTGAGCTATTTCTGAGATAAGCGTGAACATCGCACAGACAAACGAACAAAAAAAATTAAATCAATGTTCTATTATCTTCCAAGTACAGACACGGAAGTACTACTGTACTAGTTTTATTTAAAGTATAGATATTACCAAAGCCCAAATGTGATATAGTTAACTTACATTACATATAATATATTTGCAGGTCAAACGAAAAAACCAATAGTAACAACACAATTCGTTGAATGGGCGACGGCACAGTTCGCTCGCGGTGACGTCAGCGGCGGCGTGGGTCACTTTGCCACCGGTGAGACAGAACCCGCTACCACCGCGGAGGAACCTGGGTCCGTTTCCGCGCCCGGACCTGCGTCCACGCCTGTCGTTGATTGTGAGAGTAGAGCGCATCACGAGCGCGTGTGGCGCCGTGCTAGGAATAGGAGTATACGGAGAGAAGCAAGAGGTTGGTGTTTTGTTTGTAATGTAGGTACAATGTTTGGACATTTGTAAAGACTATATTGCCTTTTCTTTTTGTTATGAATTATGTAATATGTAAGAGAATCACAATATTATAAAAACTATTTATTACAAATAAATTGTATTCTTAACTAGTGGACCCGGACGCGGCTACGCCTGCTTGAACTATAAGAATATTTTCGCGTCGGTCATACTCATACTGTGCCGCCCGAAGGCTAGGTCATTTCGAATCAGAGACATCTCCTTAATTATTTATTAGAATGTTATACAGTAAACTATAATTTCAATCTAGATTTATTTTCATAAGGATGAATATCAAAATGTCGCGGTAACAGTCGTTATTAACATGGCAGAATAAATTGCATGTCAAATTAGAAAGTACTTTAAAATATATTAGTTTATATGTGTAATGTAACGTTATATAGCCTATAATACTTCTGAAGAATGCAGCTTTCATACAAAACAAAAACAAAGTAAATCAGACCAGTAGATCCAGAGATCTTAGTGTTCAAACAAACAAACAAACTCTTCCGCTTTATTATATTAGTATAGATAAAATTTATATTATTAAGTAAAACATCTATACATGACATGTAAAAAGTGAATATTTAATGTTAAATCAGCCTTACGCACGGCGCCCCCGCCGCGGCTGGAGACAGTCGCGTTCCATTCGCGCTGCCCGCTGCCGCCCGCCGTCGTGCAGTTCCACCCCTACGAGCAGCACGTCGCGCTCGCCTCCAAGGAGAACTTCGGCATCTGGGATTGGGGTACCGCCGCCAAGCTGTGCGTGGGCGCCTGGCGCCGCCCCTGGGGCCGCATCACCGCCCTGGCCTACCTGGACGCGCATCACCACGCTCTCCTGGCCGCCGCCAGCCACACAGGCCAGCTCGCGCTCTACCGCCCCGCGCCGCCCGGCCGCCCCGCTGAGCCCGCGTTGCTCGCCGCCTGGCGCGCACTAGACGCGCGACCGCCGCCCGCACCCCGCCCGCCGCCCGCGCAGCCCCTCTACGGCGCGCCTGCGCCCGCACCCCCTGCACCGCCGCCGCCCGCCACGCTGCTACGCTGGTGCGCGCGTCGCCACTCGCTCGCGCTAGCCGGTGCCGCGCCTGCGCTACGCCTGTGGGACGCGCGCGCCGAGCTGTTGGCAGCCGACATCCCCACTGGTGGTGCCGCGCCCGCCACCGCGCTGTGGCGCGTCGGTCCACACGTGCTGGCCGGCTTCGCGGACGGCGCCGTGCGCGCCTGGGACGAGCGCGCCCCGACCCACTCCCCCCGCGCTGTCCTCGCCCCCCTGAGCGCCGCTGCCCTCTGCTGCGCGCTGCGCGAGGACGCATGCGCGCTGGTGACTGGCGCAGCTGACGGCGAGGTGCGCGTGTACGATGCACGCAAGCTGGCCGCGCCGCGCGTAGTGGTGCGCGCGCCGGCGCCCCTGGCCGCGCTGGACGTGCACCCGTGCGCGCCGCTGGTGGCGGCCGGCTCCGTGAACCAGAGCCTCACGGTATACGACCTGGAGGGCGCGGCGCTGAGCACGGTGCGCTTCCACGAGGGCTTCATGGGCGCGCGCATCGGGCCGGTGTCGTGCCTGGCCTTCCACCCGCTGCGCGCGGCGCTGGGGGTTGGCGCCAAGGACTCCACGGTGTCAGTGTACGTGGCAGAGGCGCGCCGGTGACCCTCGCTCTACGGCCTCGCGCTGCCGCTGCCCTTCGCGCAGTACCGCCCCGAGTGACCGAGTGACCACTGGTAAACACAAACCAATACTTATGCCATAAATATTAATCTAAAAGGGAACCATTTTTGATGTTGTGAATATGTTTATTTCCAGGTAGTAAGACTACATGTAACGAAGGCAGCTCGGCGCCCGCGCCGCCGACTAGCATAACATACTCACTGTATCTACCTGTATATACCTTATATCTAATATATAGGCCTGTATCTACTATACACACGTTTGTTCACACATACATCTATCTAACTTCAATTTACTTTGTTATTCCAAAATAATGAATATATTTTAAAAAATACAATTATATTTTTTTTACTTGTTACAATCACAGATAAATAAAAATGTCGGGACAAGTGTGTACATATAAAGTTGACTTCCAAAACTTAGGTGTAAGTTGCTATTCTTCACTGTACTAACATTAACTTCATCACACAAACATCTGAAAGTTTTTGAGAAATTCTATAAGATACAATCCTCATTTCTAGTCTATATGAAATTTTTATATAAAAATTAAATTATATTATATTATGCCCAATTTAAAAGAAATCAATTAACCCACCGAAATAACAGTGCCATAAGTCGAACAAACACATCCATTTTTTTTCTTCTGTAAACTATTCAGAGTACTTTCTAATATAATAAATAACCTTTTAAATGTACAAATGTTGTTTAAAATAACTAAAAAAAAAACAATACAACATACAATAGAATATTCTAAATCGAAATAAGCTTATGGGTTTGCTAACTCCTAGATAATTAGATATTGACAAAAACTTAATATATCTGACACTAGCAATATTACATTGTTAATAGTTGGACTTAGAGAAATTGCCTTTTTTCGTACAAAAGTAATGTTTAATACATAGTCGACATTTTTTGTATGTTTAATAATATTTAAATTTCTTTTAAAATATAAGGTACTAATTTAGGAAAGAACTTTAGCCCATACATTGCAGTATGTCGTCACTATATAAGCTTAAGTCGAAAGAAAATGTTATAAATTATTATTTCATTTGATTTAAATGAAAATATTATACTATTACTAATAATATTTTACATAACTAACTATATTATATACTGTATTTATGTTTAGTCAATAGCAGCTTTGGAAAGTAGAGGCAAAGTGGCTTTCTGTTTGAAAACATTCTTTCTTTTTAAAAATTGTTAGATTCAATGAGTACCGAAATAGTACTTTAATTTAAGTGTTTCAATGGTCTTTCATAACATTTTGTAAATTGTACACATAAGTAATTATTCATTCAAAATGTGACTTCTATATATTTCAGGTCAAATGTGAAAATTGAACTATTTTAATTTTAAATAAATGAATATTACCTAAATTAAAGATAAATGTATAAAATATGGATTTTGTTACAAACTCTTTTTACAATTTCCGCCTCTACTTTCAGTTTTCTTTTTTTTTAATATAGTACATAAGGTTGATATGTGGCAGGAATCCTGTCCGTATTTGGTGAGGACTTTATAGGAAGGAGAATGTTGGCATTCATCAAAATTTTACTGTAATATTATGTAATAAAAAGTATAGCAAAAAAATAGTTTAATGATTAAAAATAAAATTTATATATTTTTTAAACCAAAATACTATTGAATTGTATTGTATAATTAAACAACAAATTACAAACGTCAGTGTTCAATTTTGTAGTCTAAGATTGAATGTTAAGAGTGTACAAGTGGTCAAATTGATTGTAGGGACAAGGTTCAAATATGAAAGGCTACTTTGGTTAACATAAGGGTGTAGGGTATGAGTAAGATTCCTGCCACATCCACATGCTATAAGTGTGTATACAACATATTTAGCCAAATATATTGCTGTATATTATTGTAGGACTAGTACTTTGTACATATACATATAAACATACCTGCACTTTTGGGATAAAGTAGTCTAACTTGCAAAATTGCAATTAATAAACAATCACATATACAATCTTAAAATATTGTAGTGTAGCAAAAGTTAGTTAAAGTAATATAGAGTTAGGTCACTTTTATTCCAAGAGTGCAATATATGCTGTATTCGCAATATTATTATTAGTGTTCAAACAATAGCGAGGCCGGAACTCGACCCGCTACCGTGTGACGACCGCCTCATGTGTTCTATCATTTACAGGTGCCTTAAATTTTTCATTATTTTCACCACTACACTGATATTTAAACTACATGTTGTGCGTTTGTCTGTGTGTGGCGGCTGTCCGGCGGTAGCGGGAAGGCGGGCAGGAGCTCTCATCAATAAAGCACGTCTCAACGATAAAGTGTTCAAGAGGTGCTACAATTTGTTATTACCTTAGATTTAACTCCAGCGGCAGCTCCGGCTCAATCCCATTATTTATTTATTTTTCACACTCGTGATTAGTGATCAGAAAGTTCCTAAAACACAATAGTTGATGCCATTTTGTTTAAGATTCAAAATGTTTTGTGTTCTTTTGTTTACAGTACGGTCAACAAGTCGGGGGCGCCCTGAAGTTAAGTTCCCTTAACTTTTGCACATTGTTTATTCGGGAAAATAATCTAAAGTAAGAAAAATGTTCAAAACAAATCTGCATAGCAATCTATAGCTAACTTCAGGGCGGCTAAGACTCATTGATCATTCTGTTTTGCGTAGGTTATACTTTGTTGGGAGTATCCCGGGGGGTTATGGGCGATAATCTGTAGCTGTATGTCTAGTTAGTGTATCAAACTTAAGCATTTATCCATTTTCTTTGTGTTTTGATGAACAAAATTATATTAACTTTAAATTGGTAAAGTGTCACATTTTACAATTGATTAGTGTAAAAATTAAGTTGGTTTATAAATTGATTTTATATCATCGCTTTTACATATTATGTAATTTAAATTGTACATTTTACATAATAATATTGTTGTTGTTAAATAAAACAAAGTACATATATGTTGTTTTATTGCTTTCTTTATCCTATCATTTTGTGCTGCTTTTTATGATGTATAATTTTGATTTATTTCATATCACAGTGGAGGTGGATGAAGTGAGGTTGTTGAATTGAGATAATACAGACTGACAATATGTATATGAAAATGTATAATAATTATTACATAAAATGACAAATAGAATAAGAATTTATGAACTTGGTTGTTGATTAATGCTAATTACTCAGATGGACTAAGTACATAATAATGGGGAACAGAGTATCTTAACAGGAGGTGCCCTCTGCTGCTGCTGCTGTTGTGTGCGGGATAAAATGCCAAGCTTATGTTTAATAATTAAAAGTATATTGAAACATAAAATATTTATTTTCTTTAATAACTTATAAAACTTTTTGTAACCATTCTACTAACAATCACATCAAGTAAATCAACATCATTCTTAAAATTATTCAGTTTATACACACTTTTTATATCTTTTAAACTACTGAGCTTACTTAAGTCACTGATAGGACAGTTATTTCCCTCAATTTGTTTAATAATTTCATTACTATTATCACTTGTATTGTTTATAAGAAAACAAACGAGTAGGTTATTATCTTTCTCAATACCAAATTTACTTAAACTTTGCGAAATATTCTTTGTGAGGGATAAATTGTATAATATTTCTGAATAAACAGTCTTCGTTACCATACTATTAGATCTTTCTGACAACACTGCCCGGTTAGCAGCGACCACAACTTGCAATATATCCAATATTAAACTAGGTTTTATCACTGCGCAGTTCCAAATACCAGTAATTATATTTTTTCTAATGGTTTCCACATTATTTACATTTTTGAATAAATATATTTTTATGGTTGTTTGTGTGTCGGGGTCGAGAGCACATGTATAATTTTCTGATGACATTTTGTTTTGTTTCCTATTGATTATTGGTTTGTCGTTGTCGTGTAACGCTACTTGCTAATGCTCGACAATTTGTCTTGACAGTTGACATAAAAAAGGAAATTTTCACTTACATTTTGACTTAAATATATAGACATTTGACATTTCATTCATAGTTTCAATTCATATAATATAAAATATTGTTATTAATTAATCACATTATCATTGTTCTATCATATATCTAATATTACTAAATCTTAGTAAGAATACTACTACTAGTAGCACAATGAGTGCTAACAGTACAGCTACAGCTATATCATAAGACCGAAAATTGAATGTACATTGATTGTAAACAACTGACATATGACATTACATTTAGAGATATACAGTGGTTTACAGTCAACACCAGCAGTGTTGAATTTGAGTAGATTTTTAACTTATGTTGAATTTAGATTTTAGTATATGTGTCTTGGTTATTTCTAGAAGCGGCAAACGTGAGTTTCGCTAAACCTATGTTTTTTAACAATATCTTAAAAATAACAAAATATATTAAACACAAACAGCATTTCATATTCGCAAATATTTATAATACAGCATCAACATTTAAACTCTGTTATCAAATTTGATAAGATAAGTAATTATAATAAATGGTCTAATTCTTTAAATGATTTTTAGGTATTATATGTTATTAAGTGCAAATCGTAACATCGTTACCATGTGGATCCAAAGAGTGAACTCCTTAAAATCGCTTTATAAGCTTCAGGCTCTAAGATGCTTGTCTACAAGAGCACAGGAAGTGGAAAGTGTAGGGCCTGTGATATTTCATAAACTTGTTGGAGAAGATAAGAGTATTGCAGTGTATGGCCTGAACAATCCAAAAGAACGAAATGCTCTTAGCTTTGATTTAATCAATGCAATGAAAGAAGTAAATCAAATTATCAGAGAAGACACTAAAATTTCAGTAGTGATACTACATAGTTTAGTTCGTGGTATATTTTGCGCTGGTTAGTAACAAAATGTCAATGTTTTTAATTAAGTAAAACTATGTTCTTATAATTGTGTTAAATATTCTTATATAATCCACTTGTAGGTGCCAATCTTAAAGAAAGATTTAAAATGAATGACGATGAAGTAGCCAAATTTGTGAGAGGTTTAAGAAACACATTTATAGAAATAGAGGATCTACCAATGCCCACTATAGCAGCTATAGAGGGTGCAGCAGTGGGAGGGGGACTGGAACTTGCTCTAGCTTGTGATATAAGAGTGGCAGCCGAGACCGCCAAGTTAGGGCTTGTGGAGACTGGGAGGGGTCTTATTCCCGGTGCAGGAGGCACTCAGAGGCTACCGAGAGTAATTCATCCAAACATTGCTAAAGAACTGATATTCACTTCAAGGATTGTTAGCGGAGAGGAAGCTAAACAACTTGGTGAGTACTTTTAACTTTTTAGATTTTTCCTTTATTTCTCTTACACTTTTTGTTTGTATATAAACCTCTAAGAGATATTAAATGCAGTAATGAAATTTAAATTCAGGTGTAGTGAACCATGTGGTATCACAGAACAGCGATAACAATGCAGCTTTCGAGAAAGCCATGAGCATAGCTCGGGAGATTATATCCAATGCACCTATAGCCCTACGATGTGCTAAGCAGGCTATCAATGAAGGAGTCCAGCTCAGTATCAAAGATGGATATGAAGTGGAACAGAAATGCTATGAGAAGAACATTCCAACTAAAGATAGGCAAGAGGGCATGATCTCATTTATAGAGAAGAGGAAACCTCAGTACAAGGGACATTGATGCATTTATTTACCATACTGTGTATGAAACAAAGATGTTTACTCATAATATGAATATAAAGGAACTACTATACTGTAAAATTAATTGATGAAAGCCTTTATTAGGTATAAGTAAATTTTAAGATCACTAATTTTATATTCAAATGAATTGATAAACTATCAGCCTGTGAAACTTTAGTCAACTGTGAAAATTATCTGTGGCTTATAGTTATGACAATATTGTGATGTGTAAGACTAACTATGTTTAAGTCAATCTGTTACTGTTGTATGTGGTTGAACCACTCATTTTGTAATATTTATATTTTTACATACATATATACAAACATCATGAAATATTTTATAATCAATATACCCTTGAAAGCCATCATTTGTCTCTTTTTCTCATAATCAACACATAAGAAGTGTTTTCACTTTTTCTGTGTATTTACTGACTGCTTATCATACAAGATAACATGAAACATGAAATATCAATAAATGATGCAACATTGAAAACAACTATGACTTATATTTATTTATGGAAATTAACCATATTTATTATGTACATTTTAAATAAATTCGCCAAACACGTCATATGTTTAATATTTACTCAATATTAAGGCACTTTTTTAATTGTTCTTTGGTATCTTCTGGAGATGTCACTATGTGGCCGATTGTCCGTGGGTCATTGTAAATTTCATGATCATTACCTCCTGGCATGGTCTTATCTCCAAAGAAGTGGATTTCACTGAAATTTTCGCTTTCAACATGGTTTAGACAATATGTCTTGTCCCAGCCAGTGGGGAATACATCCACACTAATTTGTCCTCCGAGGGCAAATTCTAACTTTGAATTTGCAAATTCTTTTTGAAGAGCCTCCACAAACTGGGCCCTGATGTTATGTTCAATGTCAAATTCAGAGAATTGTTCTCTCTCCACCTGGCTGCAGGAGCGGCCTACGGGGCAAATATTAATCATACTTGAACGGAATTCAATGAAATTTCCTCTTTTTGCTGGAAGCTGTAATTTAGACATATATCCCAGGGCGAAGTTGATAACTTTTTGTAGAGTCTCTTCACCGATGTAGTTCAATATGCTCTGTGTACTCTTAACCTCCCCGTGCCGGTACTGCATGACTCCATTTTCGCAGAACACGTAATCAAATTGATTGGTGACCTTCTCGCCGCTCATTTGTTCCACAATTTTCACATAGTCCGAGCCGCTGACCAGACCTACTGCGACTTTCGACTTTACTTTGTCTAATAAAAACCTTTTAAGATCCTCTGTTATGATCTGCCTCGGTTTAGTGAGCGTGCCGTCCACGTCGAACAGGTACAGGACGTTGTTCCGTGCCATGGCAGATATCGGTCAACACAAGCCACCGGTTGTAGCGCAGCGCAGCCGGTGATGTCGTGTACCTGCAGTGTGGGCTGTGGGGGTGACTGACAAGTGACACTTGACACGTCGCCGGCCGTCTAGTGTCACACAGTGCGCTTGACGAGTCGTGGCCGCCGACTTTAGACAGATGTTAAGATTCGATTTTAGGTATTGTTACGTTTACAAACGCATGAATGTTATGTACACGTTTGTGAGTGCATTAGTATGTTGTTACATGTCATGCATGACCTACGTATTTCGAAGTTATTTCAGCTTTTACTTTAGCCTTGATATATTTTTTAAGTATCAAAACACATAGAAAGCTAGAAAAAAAGAATTGTTTTTAATTACTTGGATTATATTAAAATAAACAAGTAGATAGAGCAATTCTCTACTATTTATTTGCTTGTAAATGATTATAATAATATGTAACTAAACATACCTGTTCGGCTCAAATTCTTAAGCAAGGAGCATATGCTCTGCAGAGTTCATAAGTGAGATTGAATGACTGACACGCCAAATGTGAACACGTAACAATTGCTTATTCAGAATTGTCAAATGTAAGCGATTTATTATAAAAGAACAATGTAAAAAGGTCAAAAAGCTGAGCTTTAAGGCGGCCACGACTCCTCGACCGTATTGTACGTCAGAACAGACGTCAATGTCAGTTAGTACTTTAATAGCAAATCCAAGTATTATATTGGAAGACATGGGCCGGTCGTGGTTGAGGGCGAAGGCCGGGGCTCCGGTGGCGATTCTCGCGCTACTTTGTATCCTATCTCCCGAGACGGTACTGTCGGACAAGGCGCGGAATGTCCTCATTCTTCTAGGTAAGTTAGCTACATACTTGAGTTTTGTGAGTTTCAAGTCAGGTCGGCCACAGAAAGCTACTTTATAACTGTAAATTGTAATATTTATTACTTACGGTACTTATGAGGCCGTCGTGGCGCAGCGGCACTAGGGTGTGACTGTAACGCGACGGTTAGATTTCGTTCGATCCCCACTCGAGGAAGTGAAATATTTATTTTACGTTTATATTTCCATTTCTTCGCTCTGGTATCGAGGCAAAGCGCGGCGTTGAGTTCTGCCACTCAACACGTAATGTCTCCAGAATTCGGCAGAAAGTGGGGAACGGAGTGTTTTAACACCAGGTTCCCTCTGCCTATCCTGCTGTGTGCAGGATACAAGCTGACGCTGACTTACGTAGCAGCGGCTTGGTAGCAACTTCTTGTCATGTGACAAACCTGCCTGGAAGCTTTTTGTGTATCATGAATACCGGAGACAGTGTGGGCAATAAATAGTGTTTGAAATAATAGATGTGTATAAATGTTGTTTGTGAACAGCGGACGATGGAGGCTTCGAGCTTGGTGCCTATAGAAACAAAATCTGCCAAACTCCCAACATAGATGCTTTGGCACAGCATAGTGTTATTTTTAATAATGCTTTCTCTTCCGTCAGCAGCTGTTCTCCCAGGTATGAGACTGTTAAATTGTAATGAAAATATATTTAAAATAATTTTATTTTTAGTGTAACTAAATTGTAAAAAAATATTCATCAATTACTTTACAAAACTATTTTCATAGTCACAACATAAAGCACAATATTATGATAACTTCTAGAAAGGAAAATATCCAATTATCGCACATACTTTATTTTTCTATAATAATACTTCAAAATATTTATCATACTGAATTATTATTTCAGCCGAGCAGCATTACTCACTGGTACACCAAGTCATCAAAATGGCATGTATGGGCTGCACCATGGTGTTCACCACTTCAATTCCTTTGATAATGTTACTAGTTTGCCAAACTTGCTGCGAGAAAGTGGAATATATACGGGTAAAAATATTAAAAAGAAGAAATAATAAAATAAGATTTGCTTTCCTTTCTGTTCAATTGATTAATAATATTTTTTTTATTATTTACAGGTATCATAGGAAAGAAACATGTGGGTCCAGGTAATGTATACAAGTTTGATTACGAACAGACAGAGGAAAATAATCACATAAACCAAGTTGGACGCAACATTACACATATGAAACTATTAGCTAGAGAGTTTCTTAAGGAGGCTAACAAAGAAAATAAGTAGGTTTTTTTTTTAATTTATTAAATAAATTTTGATATTTTTAAATATATAAATTTCAAATATAAACTTATATATATATATATAAGTTTATATTATAATAATAATATATATATATATATATATATAAATATAAAAGTTTATATTTGAAATTTATATATATATATATATTTAATCTTCTTAAATCTGTTCTGTTGTATGGCATTATGAACAATTTCACATTGTATTTAGAACATACAACGGAGGTTATATGTTCAAAAAAGAGATAATGTTACACCATAGGAGAAACCATTTGCTCACATACATTATACAGCCATTTGAATTTTTAGGGTCCCAATGACCTGTGAAAGGTTTGACGATGTGGCCTTCCGTAGAGACATCTTGCTGTGCATTCTCTACTGCATTTATCATGGGAAACATTTTAGGAAATTTTATATATCAGCATAGTATGTCACGAACTCAAATATCCACACCATCTGGGCATATGGCATTCTATTACTGTGGGGTTACGTAGAAAGTACTTCCCTGCGGCATCTACTACCCGTTTCCTGCTACCTACCTGCAATACCTGAAATAAAATAAAATATAATTTTAGGCCTTTCTTCTTGTATGTGGGCTTCCATGACCCTCACCGCTGTGGGCACAGTGAGCCTCAGTTTGGTTCTTTTTGTGAGCGTTTTGGTTCTGGAGAGCCAGGCATGGGTCTTATACCTGATTGGACGCCATGGTATTATCAATGGGATGAAGTTCAGCTGCCTTATCATGTACAGGTATCATATTAAATTATTTTATATATTTTATTTTGTAATCGATTTCATATTACATTTTATAAAAAGCAAAAAAAACTGCCTCACGGTTTTTTTAGCGCACCCTAGGCAGAGAAACGTAATGTGAACACACTGTGTTCCTCACTTTCTGCCTAATTTTCGAGACAATATGTTTCGAGTGGTGGAAGTCAATGCCACACATGTCTACTTTATGATCATGTTCTATTATTTTAAGGATACAGAACCAGCCCGAAGAGACATTGCTGCACAGTATACCACTATGTCAAGACTAGATCAAGGTGGGTATATTTATATAACATTTACTTGTTTCACTAAATAACTTATCTAATATATTGGTTTCTTTATACCCAGGCGTAGCACTAATTCTAAAAGAAATTGAAACAGCTGGACATAAAGACGATACTCTCATTATATATACATCTGACAACGGCATACCATTCCCGTCTGGCAGAACTAACTTCTACGACCCAGGTCTTCGGGAACCCCTCATCATATCCTCACCAGATCCTTTAGCAAGGAAGAATGCTGCAGCTGGTGCATTGGTCAGTTCGCTTGACATTATGCCCACTGTGTTAGATTGGTTCGGACTTATAAAGGAGAAAGAAATGGATAATGAAGTATGGAGCAATGATAGGCCTAAAACCTTGTTACCTATTTTGGAAAAAGGTATACTATTATACTTTTGTTCTTTTTTATTATTATTATGTTTCTCTTTCTAATTCTCAAATCTCAATAATTCTCGGGTTCTAAAGAACCCAGGTCTTTGGAAGGCTTGCATGGGGATATAGGTCCAACACGTAGAGTCCCCTTAGGAAATGTAATTTTTTTTACAGTGACGTATTATCCGGGATGTATCTCTGAGTACTGAGTCTATTAACTGCATAGGCTATTGCCCAGAGTGAAAATATGGGAGATTAAGTTGGGGTTATAGAATGGAGTTTGGATGAATTGGGCACAGGGCTATTGAAGGAGATTAATGGACGTCCGCCTTTTCGACTTGTATAATTAAAGACGGTGACTCGCCTCCCACTAGATGTGCCCCGACAAGTCGGCGTGGTCGACTAAGGGTGTATAGAGGTGTGCACCGGTTCACCATCACGAGGAGCTCGTGAGCGGGTTTCCCCGTTATTACACAGATTGAGCAATTCCACCCTTTTGAGCATAGCCCGAGAGCTTCACTCTGCCAGCCAATAAAGGCAAGCCAGAGGCGGGAGATAGATTACAATTCCCATTTACATTTTGAAATTTTATAGATCCCCCATACTCCGATGAAGACGCAGTATTCGCCTCGCAAACCCACCACGAAATCACCATGTACTACCCGATGCGCGCAGTACGCACGAGGCGCTACAAACTCATTCACAACCTGAACTACGGGATGCCGTTCCCCATCGACCAGGACTTGTATGTGTCGCCGACGTTCCAGGTAATAGAATGTTTTAGTGATTATTTAGTAATGTTTTTAACATAAAAATCTCTTAGAAAATCTCTTGGTTATTTAGAATATCAAAGAATATCCATTTATTTTTCATAGAGTATACCAACAGATATGCAGTAAATTGTAACCTGTATATACTCGTATAATAAATTTAATAAGAATCTGCTTAGCCCACGAGTTTGTGATTAAGATTTTTAGGCGTCACCAACTTTCTGCCCTTCTAATTTATAATAAACACAAATTGTGTTGTTGACAGGTATATAATAAATAACCATTTACATTCTCGTATATTTTTTTATGTAAATAAATAATCTATAGCAAATATATTAAAATATAAGCATTTCCTCAGGATATTTTAAACCGCACGCGTAGCAAGCAACCTCTCCCGTGGTACAAGACCCTCAAGCAGTACTACTACAGGCCGCAGTGGGAGTTCTACGACATACGCAGCGACCCCGAAGAACTTAATAATTTACACGGTAAAATGGTTTTTGCTCTTGTACATTTAAAAATTGACATGAAATTTAATAAAATAACATAATATTTTTTTAAAATAATTATTTCATCATATTGATTGAAGAACTTAGAACTGTCACATGTACAAGCAGTAGCGGAGTTAGGATAGGGCAAGGCTGGGCGACCGCCCAGGGGCGCCGGTAGTGCTAAAACCGGCACTGTGTACAAGTACACGACTGCGCGTAGTTTTCGATATATTAGTATTTAAAAATGCACGTTTAATACTATACATGTACAAATATATGAGTAAAATTCAAGAAAAGTAAGCTAAATGTTGTTTTTTGTCAAACTATACGTTATAGGTAAGCAGTCCCTTCAACAAATAGAAGCAGGGCTCCGCTCACGGCTCCTCGCATGGCAGCGCTCCACGCGCGACCCGTGGCTGTGCTCGCCGGGCGCCGTGCTGGAGGGCCAGGACTCCGTGTGCCGGTCGCTTGATAACGGGCTGTCACATTATCATCCTAGATAGAGTAGAAATTTTGTCAAATAAACACTATTTCAAATGTTACCTTGGATTGACATAGTTTTAAGACACTGTTATCTCAGATGGGAATCGGACCCACAAACAACTCTGCACCACAACTCTCCCCTTAAATTCTCTTTGAATATAAAATCTGAAAAACTAATTAAATAAATTTACGTGAGCTAAAAAAATATATGATTTAATTCTGACTTGAAATTTATTATAAATATGAATACTCATGCAGTAGTATAAATTTATAAGTAAGAACTGATTTTCCTCGACTGATATTTAAACATGACGATTGTATATGTTGGACATATACATATAATATATATTTAGATTTTTTAATACCTGTTTTGTTTATGAATATATAAAATAAGTTTTAACTTTTAACGAATCTCTCTTTTTGTGTTAAGATTATTTAAAAATGTTATTGATTGATGACCGTGTACATTCTAATAATAATGTAATAATTTTTATTTGAAGTATTTGTGAAAATATGTGTTGTGTTAACTTTTAAATGAATTACAACTTAAATAATATCATAATTGTTAAAATAGATTATTAAATATTACATATTCCCATATTAAACATTTTATAAATGCACGAAATTTGCTCATTAAAGTCTAAGAAAATGTTAAAATTGCACAATTTTAAAGATTGTTGTTAGTAAAAACTTTTTTATTATTAAGAATTTCTATTATCTGTTTCTAATAATATGTTTAGAATTTATTGTCTTGCCCTAATATATAAGAAAGAATAAAATAAAATGCTAATATAGATTTTAATTATTTTATTTCCATTAAGATCACATTTCAATACACAAATGCATCCTACAAAGATGGAAAGAGGCTACAGAAGTATAAATAGGCAAATAATAAATAATGAGACAGTAAGTAAGTAGGTTCACAATCAGTCTTAAAGTAAAGCTAATGTTTATTTAGCTATTAGAACTACAGCTAGCCTTTGGCGTTTCTTCCTCACCCTGTGCCTACATCTTAATACTAATCTATACTTATAATAAAGTAGTAAGAGTCTCTGTTGTCTGTGTCTCTTCTTAGAAGATATTTAAAAACATTTATTAACGTAATAGAACCCAAAGCAATGATTTTTTAAAATTTTTGTCTGTTTTTCCGTTTGTCTGTGCGTTTGTTATCGCTAATCTCAGAAGCGGCTTAACCTATTTAGTTTTCAATTCCTTTATTAATATTTCTATTTCAAGCGGGCGTAGCCCCACACGGGCCCACTAGTAAATAATATAATTAAAAATATAAGTTATTTTTTTACGTATCCTTATCACAAACATAATATATGATTATTTATGATTGATAAATGAAATATATTATGTTGTTATATAAATTTAAACGAAAATATATGTACAAAAAACAAATTTTTAACATTAAAATGATATTTTATTTATACATAAAACTTTTCAATTCCTTTCAATAATACTTTTCACCGACCCTTAATAATATTATAAAAAGAGATGATATCTGTACGAGTATATGGATATAGGATATGACGCGGCTACATCGGTAGTAGTACTAGTAGTACTTGCGGAGGAAAGTTAATGAAAATGATGGATCTCTGCTCTCCTAGGATCTATACAGTTACTCCGTAGGGAAACAATTTTGTTCGGCCTCCCTGATCATACTGGAAATATAAGTTTATTGTGTATACTTTTTAGGTGGCGTAGTGGCACAAGTGACTGAAAACGCGATAGTTGTGGGTTCGATTCTCATTCGGGGGAGTGAGTGTAATATTTTCATTTCTTCGCTCCGGAAACAAAGAAAACTGGGATGGAAAACAAACGTTAGAACATTGAAAGCCGTCGTGGCGCGGCGCACAAGCGTGTGATTGTAACTGTAACAACACGTAAGGTTCGTAAACCAGGTTCCCTCTGCCTACCCTGCAATATGCGGGATACGGCGTGAAGCTGAAAAGAAATGTATTAACTTACGCCATTCGGCGAGTGTAAGACTCGCGCAGCTTCTCCAGTGTCACGGACATGTTGTAGTCCAGCTCCGAGAGTCTGTTCATTCGGCGCGTTAGATCCGCAGTCTGTGAACATACAATCAAAAATATTTAGAGAAAGTTGCAAAAGTATAATTAAATAAAGAATTTTCAATAGAATTTTTAAAGCGTTTTTTATGGGTATGCTGCGAGCAAGACAGAAGTACTGAAGTACTGAGCGATCAAGATGTAAGCCTTTACGTCCTCCACTTTCCGCATATTCAGCGACACTACACGCCGAGAGCCACAACTCGACGCCTTCGTGTAAGTAGATGGAACACTTAAACTAAGGATTATTATTTGTTAAAACAACCTTCGCAAGTCAGCATTAAACGATATTTATATACTTAAGTATATTTCTATAAAAAGTATAAGAAAGTACCTACAAATAAGTAGGTCAGCTTCACGCTGTATGCCCCACACAGCAGGGTAGGCAGAGGGAACGTAGTGTTAAGACACTCCGTTCCCCATTTTCTGCCGAATTCTTGAGGCATTGCTTATTGAGTGGCAGAACTCAACACCGCCCTTTGCCTGGATACCAGAGCGAAGAAATGGAAATATAAACGTAAATAAATATAACTTACGATTTCAGCGATGCGGTCCATCTCCCTAGACTTCTCGATGATTGTGGTCACTTGGAAGTAGATGAACCCGTAAATGACCACCGACAGCGCTATCATCAAGAAAATCCTAAAATTTTCTGCCCTGCGAAGGTATCCTTCATTTTCCTAGAAGGACAAAGATATATTTAATACTAACGAAGTGCAAAGTGCTCACGGCTTCGCCCGTTTATACTATGCAATTGTTTATTTTCTCATCTGAATTTGACAAAATCTGACAATAAATATTGTAGTAGTAGTAGTAGTGTATCAGATATTAATAATTAAAGTTTCAGCCAATTCAATGCAATATGCAAATTGACATATTTTTAATATATGGATTGATAGAAATAAAATCAGAATATAATAATAAAAAAAGCATTTAAATCGTTTAAGCCGTTTCTGAAAATACCGTAACGCACAGATAAACAGGGAGACGTAGCGGCAGTGGTGCCTATAGCCTGACTACATGTGACAAACGACGATAAGTACAGAGTTTCATTCCCATTCAAGGACATTACATTGCTGAAGGAGCTCAGCGCCAGGAACACAAGCAAAATTTTGTAAAAAGTAATAAGTATACATTGACTTTTGCAATTTTTAAAAATTTTAAAGGAAATTTCTAAGCTGGATTAATCGCATCAATTTTGCATTTAGATACAATTTTCGAAACCCGGGTTTTTTAAAATGTATATTTTTTTTAATTATTGAGACCAGAAGTCCATCATTCAAAAGTAGTTAGGTACACATCTTTTTATAAAAAAACTTATATGTAGAAGTATTCAAAGGCAATAAATTTTAATTTACAGAAACTTACGCATTTTACGATGACACAGTCTGATTTTTCAGACATGGTGAGTGTTTGTTTTGTTTACTAATAGAAACTGTTTGAGTTTGATTTCTTGTGCAGATCGGACAAAGGAATGATGTCCCGGGAGTCGGTGCGAGTTGGGAGGCGGGCGATCTGTAGCCGTGTATTGATTTTTAGTGCTTACATATATCTAGGATATCAGAACTTCGAATCAATTATTAGGTTTTAAGTGGGGAGGGCCAAACGCAAGCGCAGCAGGCCTGCACCCAAATGCACCCTGCTGCCCCTGCAGTCTACGAATTCGACCTAGGTATAAACAGCAAACATAGGCTTATATATACGCAGATACCAAATAGACCAAAGTAAATAAGATATTTTTATGGAATTTTCAATGTATTCATTTTATATTTTTATAGAAATTGTGATTTTTTTAAATTATTGTAGCCACAATGTGAGAAAGCGTCCCATTTAACGTAATAAACATTAAATATTAATAATCGACATCTGTCATTGTCTTGTCATTCGTCTTTAATTCATCAAAACACTAAATGTAGAAAACTGAACTAAATGCATTTATTGAAATATTAGTAAGTTGTAAATTGATTGCTAATTGAATACTGTTAATTTACATTTTTCACATAACTTTATTACTTATTATTTTCAGGTAATAAATCTTTTACTATTAGATAAGAAGAGGTTATTTATTACCCTTGCAGACCAGACAACAAAAATAAACAAAAAATGGCCACTAATTTCGTTAAGTACTCCCAATTAATAAATTCATCCACAAAATACGCGCAACGGATGAAAAGGCTATCAAACCGTATATTTGGTGAGGTAGCAATTCCCACCAACTCTAAGTCTATGAAGGTTGTGAAGATTTTCGAAAGCAGGCCTCTACATACCAACGAGGAGATCATGCACTATTACCCTCGGCACATGGAAACCCACGCGTTGATGTTAAAGCTAAGGGAGTATGGTTTGTTCAGAGACGAGCATCAAGACTTCAAAGAAGAAATGAAGCGTCTTCGTGAACTGAGAGGCAAAGTCAAGGTATGGAGGAGGAAACTTAACCAAGAGGAAAAGTCTTAGTACTAGCCATTTAATGTATTTGTAAATAGTTTTAGTTGTATCTAAATAAAACTTTAACATTATAATTAGGCTTTTATTGGTAAAATACATGTTTTAAGGACATAATAAGGTACCTAAACAGAAAAGTTAAACTAAACAGAATTCTTCTTTTCATTATTAAATTTTTTATATGGAATTTTAACATTTTTGCTTGTACCAGTCCCAGTGTAGAATATTATATACATAAAAAACATAATGAATGAGACAGACGGCAGCACTACAGTAAATAAGAACATTCTCAAGGGAGTCGAATACATTTTCATATAGTTGTTCATATCAAGTTGTTTTTCATACATGTGTTCTCTCTGAATTCTCTCAGCATAAAGAATATTTTTAATCCAAATGTCAATCCTGTAAATAAATTTAAACTTCTTTTTAACATAGATTAATGTGCGACAATTTCATTAAGGCCATTTAGATGCAGTAAGACAGCATTAAGCAACAAGCTTAACATAAAAGTAGTGGATGCAATTGTCACTTGGATTTATAATTTATTTTCCATCTATACCACTGCAAAAATGATACCTTGTTAGCCTACCTAGTTTCTCTCTGTCTGTCTTATTATAAATATAAAGCAAAAAAAAAAGTAAAAACTTTCGGAAATTATCAAACTGTTATGTGAAATAGATTGTTAATATAAAATTACTTTTGCAAAAAGTTATCATTCCTAGTATAGTTAAGGCCCTCCATAGTGTCAGCATACGGGTGGTCGAGCTGCAGCAGTGCTAAATCTACCTCAGGGTACAACGGGTGTTTGTAGCGGGCCACCACGTGATGAAAACATGCATCCGAGATGCTTTTAGCAGTTGTTATTTCTAGGGAGAATTATATAAATAAAATATGTATAAAATATGATTAAAAAATGATTTATGAAACAATATTTAAAATTATATTTATAAAATACACAGAAATTGTGTTCATCAGTAAATGGTGAAACATTCCAAAGAGCCGCGTTTAAGCCAATAAACCGACGACAAATGCCCAGCTCAAGAACAACATTTGCGAGGAAATGCTGGCTAGCTGATGCTACAGGTGATGTACCAGCGAGTTTTTACGAATTTGAGGTTCACATTCGAGCAGTGTGTACGTTTGGATGGTACACATCTCAGTGGTATTATTTTAAAAAAATAAAATTCCCATATGTTTATTTTATTATAAATAAAAATTATCTTTCCAGAGCCTTGTAGTATTTTTTCTATGATTTTTTAAAATTCGCATTACTTAATGGCCCACCTGTATTTATGTTTCTGTGCGTATCTACTAACAAACCCTGAGTGCAGTTAACGACGCCCATCTTCACTACAATAGGGGCGAGGCGGTGGACGCTCAAGCACGAGTGTCTCACCAGCAGCCAATCACGCTGCCACAGCAAGCCCGGACAAGCGCCGCCCGCCCCAGCGCCGCCCACGCACGCGGTCGCGCGGCGCTCAGCGCTGTCCTCTAGCACGTCCTCGAATATACTTACCGCGGCACACGTGTTTATTAGTAAATATGTGTAGATATATTTAAGCATTTTTATGTTTATCAAAGTTTATCTTATATTTATTTGTGTGTTTTCAACTTTCACGCACTTTGTAGTCATCAAAGTCAAGGTTAATTATTTTTTAGTATTATTTTATTTCCAGCCAGTATTTTAAACAATAAAAAAAGGGAGGTCGAAAGTTCTATAATTCATTAGTATGATAACTGTTTTTCACTTTTATTCATTTAAAAAAAAATTGACCAAGGTTTACTCTTGCTTTCTTGAGAAGTTAAAACATTAACGAGGGTAAAACTTTACCGACGGTATGTGAACATACACACGCGAGTACTACATCACGTGTGTATGTGAGATCATATACACGTGTGATAGTACACATACAATGAGTAAATATTTGTTATCTTCATTGTGATGTGAAACTGCGTAAATTTTGTGTATACTTATGCCAAACGCTTTACACGAGTTTACTTCGACAAGTATTGAACCAAATATCCTGCGACAAAGCAGATGTAGATGCGGGGAAAAATCTGATGAATGATTTCGTTAAAGAAATCGAAATTTCTTTAATTTTCATGTTATCCAAAATATATCCAAACGATGAATGTATCATCGTCAGCGTATATTAAAAAAGGCCTGATCAAAGAAGTATTATTCTAATAATTTAGAGACTATTTTAGTTGAAGAATGCACTCATTTCCATAGAAGCGCAGTATAAAATAAAAGATATACAAAATAGCCATCATTTATTCGATTACAAAATGTTTCGTCCTGCTACATGTGTGGGTGTGGTGGAGTGGCCTAGGTGTAGTCGTTGAAGTCGTCGATGGCGAGGCGACGCGGGTCGGGCGCGGCGTACGGCGCCGGCGGCCGGGCGGCCGCATGGGCGCGCTCGGCGAGGGCGCGCGCGCGCAGGCGCTTTATGAGGCGCAGGCGCTCCAGCGAGTTGGAGGCGTAGGCGGCGCCGCCCAGTGCCAGCGACTGGCTGATGTGCGAGGCCAGTGCGGCATGCAGCGCCGTCTGGCGCGCCAGCAGCGCCGCGTGCTGGTCTGATACGCGCTGCGCGCCTGGCACCAGCGCCAAGAACTTGGCGCGCAGGCGCTCGTCCTTTGTCTGCAGGTGCACGCGGTGCGCGGCGTGCGGCAGCGGCTCGACCACCACGATGCACAGGTTGAACTGTCCCTTGATGGTGTGGATGTCGAACTCGCGGCCCGAGTCGTTGTACACGATGGACACGAAGTCGTTGCCGATGTACTTGCGCTTCTCGTTGCAGAGCGGGTCGCGCGGGCAGCTGGGCATGGCGGTGGCCACGTGGAACAGCACCTGCATGATGTCGTCGCTCCACACGTACGTGTAGCGCCCGTCCTTGCCACCCTTCTCCAGGTTCAGGAACAGGTTGGGCTCCTCCGCGCCTTCTAGCGGCACCAGCGTGCCGAGTAGACGGAGGAACTCCATATATCTGCAAATTTATATTATAAACACCATTTGAACCCGATACAAAAAGCAATATTGCTAAATAATATTAATTACTTTTACATCAAACTAACCTAACACTTCCATATTCATTTTTTAATATAGCTACTTCATCGTCTTGCTGCCCTGGACCCACATAGAGGACTCCCACCTTAAAGAAAGAACGTAAATATTTAGTAATATCTGTCACATTGTACAGTGATGGTGTACAACAGGGGTGGTGGTGGTGTACTGACCTTATAGGTCTCGATGGGCGGCACGAGGTCGAGGTTCTTGATGGTGCGCTCGTGCTGCGGCCCTGACACCTTTAACGGTCGCTCCAGTAGTGGATTTAGCAGGGTAGGCGTCTCACCTGAACACACAGACAATTTTATGTACACAACTAGCGAACCCGCGCAGTTTTGCCCGCTTGAGCTATACGAATAATTATGATTTACGCGATATATTATTAGATATTATTTATTTTGACGCTCTGTAAGGGTTGTTGCTTAGCGACTGTTGTAACATGCAGACAGAGTTACTTTCCAATTTATAATATAAGAATGGTAATAATAAAACACAATATTACCGGGCACAGTCGGCGAAATGGGGTACGTGCTCATGTTGTGGTACAGCTGTAGGAATACGAAGGAGGGAGACACGCCACCGCCCGCGCCCCCTCCACCTGCGGCCCCCGCGCCCCCGCCCGCACTTCCCGCGTCTCGGGCGGCTACACCCCCCATCGAATTTATGGCTTGACTACGATTTAGTTCACTGTGGACGGGATATTAACAGCATAATTAAATTATCTAAAATAAGTATATAGACCGAAGCGAATCGGATCATTTTTTCTTTGAGGATATGAAAATCATACTAAACCACACCATATGAAACTTTTATTTTATAGTAATAAATAATAATCTAGCTTCATAAGAAACATAACAAAACTTAAATTATTCATAAATTATCCAAATAATTTACAAAAAACCCACAACAGAAATATTCGACGCGCCCCATTTTGTGGGACGAATAGAATCAAACATAAAATAAATTCTAAATTTTTTTTGTAACATTATAAATTTTTCAACCATCAATAAAGTTGAAATTAAAATAATTGAGATCAATATTAATGACTAACACACAAATTATACATATATGTATCTCCATTCTTCGCATCTATGGTACTGAATGCAATCATAAGGAACCAATCTTGACAAGTTCTACGAATTCAAGCGCATATTTACAAACCACTTTAGGTGCCGCTAAGTACAGTAAACGTTGTGGTAAAATCTTCTCCGTATTTTCATCTAATGAAGGTCCACCATGTATCTTAGTGACACTCTTGGAAATACTGAATCTTCTTTGTAAGCTTGAGTATGGTGATTTTTAAATGTCAGCAGCTCGACGTAGGGTAAATTTATTGTCCAAGACTTCATTTGCGGCTTCTTTAATTTTTTCTTGGGACCACTCTCCCTAATATGTCTTTCTCATGTACGTACGAACTATTTATAACGAAATAAAAAAGATCTTAAATGTTAAATATGAAATAACACATTTTAAATACTTGATCCACTTCGTCCCCGATAGGACAGTCTGAATAACCTCATATTAAATATTTTTTAAATATATATTTTGTGCTTTTACCTATCACATTATTCTTAAAAACTAAAATATATTCTGATACTCAAAAGTTTTAACATAAATCCTTAGAGTTATGTAATAAAATAAGTACTTACCTTAGATGAGTGCCAAAAATGTCACACACCCAACAATCTGAAGCGCGGTCGAGTTGCACTGATACTAATGTAAATAACGAATAACAAAAATGCCATTGACGAGTAATAAGGGTGGGAGAGAGGGAAGTAAGGCGCTAGACGTTTAAGTTATTTGTCCCACATTATTTAAAATATCAACGAATTTCTTATATTGATGCGATTCGCCTCGGTCTATTATATATACAAAATAGAAATTCATAATTCTATTCTTGTATTTTATATATAAATTCAATGCGGCCGTGTCTTAGTTTTATGAAGTCATTGAGATTTTTTTAAGTCACCGGCTCTCGCATGGTACGGGTGAGAGGAGAATTAATATAATAGAGTTTATTGGTTTTTTCGGTAGCAAAACGAAAAAAATATGTAAATGAAAGTATATCGGTCATCAAGTGGGAATTGAACCCGTCGCAATCGACAGCCCCAAAAGTAGTGTTTATTTGCAATATTCGGTGATGAGTGGTATGTTAGAACCCACAACTGTCGCGTTTACACTCAGATATAAATAAATAGATATAATTAATTCATCAATAGTACATGATACAACAATATCACAGGCCGCACTCACCGGTGTCTCCTGGTGGGGCTCATGACGGAGATGGTGTTGGAGCGCTTGGAGCGCGCCAGCGGCGGTAGCTCGCCGCCTGCGGGCCCCTGCGCCTGCGACACGCGGCTGTCGCTGCTCGTCTGAAACACGCACACACATTTATTGATTTACTGTACAGTCGTTCAAACGTTGTGAAGGTACTGCATACTCTCATATACCCAGACTAGTCACGTCTCACGTAAATTTTATACTCTGTAAATTTTTCGAAAATCTTATTCTTTAATGTCATTATGCAGTAGCAGTAATTTAAAGAATATAATAGAAGACGAAGAGAATTACATGTGCTGTATGTAACCTAAGAGTGCACCAGAATATAAGTAACTAATCTGGAGGAGATTTTATAAATACTTTTAACCTTTTTGTTTTTAAAACTATACCTAAAAACCTCTGCGAATTGTAAAAATTTATTAAATATATTGCAGTATATATAATCCATACCTATATTATAAATTCGAAAGTAACTCTGTCTGTCTGTCTTTTACGCAATCAGGGCCAAAACCGCTAATTTAATAGATACTCATATTCTCATATTTATATAGATATACTCATATAAAGATACTTGAGGGAGATACTCATATAGAGATACTTGAGGGTCTCGGGATGAACATAGGATATTTTTTTCTCATATTTGTAATATTTTCGATATATACCAATATATTAAAATACTTATTAATTTGACATGCAAATTATTCCGCCATGTTAATAACAACTGTCGCTATGCGACCGTTGCTAAGCAACGATTTGCAAAGTTTATTGTTAGAAAACGTCACCCAAAATGAGCTTGCTTAACGCATCTCTCTATTGAAAACTGAAAATAATATCATAAAATATTTAATAAATATTCGTATAGTTCAAGCGGGCGCTGCCGCGTTCGGGTTCACTAGTATTATATATAAGAAGGTATGTAAATGAAATACTATAAGTACACAAAAATTCATAAAATTAAGTCAAAAAATATAGTGGAACAGGAGGATCTGTTAATAATCGGGAATAATTGCACGACGCGTGGGGAACGGAGTGTCTTAACACTAGGTTCCCTTTGCCTATTTTGCATTGAAGAAAAGAAACCATGAAGTTGTATTTCTTAATAACAAGAAAATATGAAAGTTGATTTTACCTTCTGCAGCTGGTGATGAGTAGAGATTGTCGCAGTGTTATTTATCTCCGCGGTGGGGTCACCCTCCGTCTCCGAACCAGTCGTACCTGCCACACAAAATAATATACAGCACAAATAAAAATAATCGCCATACAAGTTATAAGTATGTACTTGATACTCGAAAACGAATATAACTATAAATTATTATAATTTATAGTTATATTCGTTTTGTACCGTATTCCAGAGATGGTGTAGGTTGTTTTCCAATCATCACATACCTGGATCAGAATTATAAGTCATCAGATGTGGATGTCCAGCATGAGCCTGCGCCTGGGCCTGCGTCTGGGCCTGGGGGTGAGGCTGCGGGGAAGTCCCACACATCTCCTCGGGTATTGCCTCGCATGAAACACGCATGTCTGATTTCTTGTTCACTTTTTTTGATGCGTGCAATGATATTGGCGCACTGTTGTAAGAAAAAAGTAGGACAGTTTTAGTTTTGGGGAATTTTGTTATACTATAATTATTGTGAGTTCTTTAGATTCAATGTTTCTAAAGTATAACATATTTATACCGTAGTAACACATATTTGTTTTAATTTTTATATTACTGTTTAAAATATTTATTTAAAATATTGTTTAATTTGTTATACTGTATTTATTTTTTTATAATATTTAAGACAGTACAGTTTAATTTAAAGTCTATCCAAATCAGTGCAGTCATACGTGGGCTCGCAGCTGGGCAGCAGTATGAGATCGTCCACGTCCACAGTGAGCTCGTGCTCCGGCCCGACACCGCTTGCACTTGTCTCTCCCCTTGCCTCCCTCACCGCTCCCTTCCACGAGGAGGACATCTCGGGGGAGGAGTTGGAACGACGCACGGGGTGGCGGGATTTACCCTGGAACACCATAAACATTTTAAGTGTATGCGACGGAACTCAGCGCCGTGGGAATTGAACCCACATTTACGGCTAGGCTAGGTATATTATATGTATAACATTAAGATTTAAAACTGACTGACCTCAGGCACAATGAGCAGCATGTCATCATCATCGGTGGTGCTGGACGAGCTCTGCCTTTGGGGGGAGCCCGGTATATTGATGGGCTGCGTGGACATACGCGCACCTCCACCCCCACTGCCACCGCGGGTGAGGGAGTGGGAGGGGCGGCACTTCCTCTCGCTGCCCACTACCGAGTCTGAACTGTTAATATATAGATATAACGTTATATGTACATTACTCCCCATAAATTTTTGCAACATTCGTAGATTCGTTTATTTAAAGGAAAGCTACTATAATGAAGTTAGACAAAGGCAAGTTCTTAATTATGATAAATAAATGTGAAACTGTATAAAAAACTGTATAAAAAATCTCTTCCATTATTAAATTATTTTCAGTTAGCCCACAGCCGAAACTATTAGATTGGTATTGGCATGAAAGTAGGTTGTAGTAGTGTAGGGAAGCTATTAGAGAGGATTTGTCAGAATTCCCATATTGTCATTGTCAGAATTAAATTCCATAAAGTTGCGGGCGCCAATTTATAATTAAAATTTATATTATAGTATTAGTACCTAGATTTGTGCAGGTCGGGCGCGTGCGAGCGCTGAGACGTGGAGGCGGAGCGCGACGAGCGCGGGGAGCCCTCCGACGTCTGCGGGGACACGTGTGTTACTTATGTATATGTATATAGACAATAAGATACAAAAGAACAAAAGGGTCCAAGTATTATTACAAATATATATTATTATTTTTTTGTAACTAAATTAAAGTTTTTTTAAATAACTTAATCAAAAATATAGATCTAAATAGAGATAGGCAGATTTAGACTAGAAGAATGTTTAGACCTACAAACTTAATAATATGCATCTGGCATGTTTTATCTACGATTGCAAAATATCCACGAAAGATTCTTAATAGGAAAAAAAAAATCGCGATAAAAGGAATAAAGAAATAACTTACAAGGTCGCTCGCACTGGATAGATCAACTAGCGGTGGCGCGAGCAGCGCTAGCACGTCTTGTAATGGCCACTCTTGTAGCTGCGATGAGCTTATCTGTGAAAGTTCATACATATTTTGTAAAATTTTTACGTATCGACGGATGGGCGAGTATAATGTAGAGTACTATTAGCTGATAATCAGTTTTAATTTTATTGTATGACATATTTAATCCAAATATTAATGGTAAAAAAGTAATTTTATTTTTATGTATAAAAATGTTTATTAAATTTATCAGAGTTCTAATTTTTCACCTGTTTCTGTGATAAAATGGAAGTAATTAAGTGTTACGTACGATGTATTCTAAGTATCTGACTTTCGTCTATAAATATACTATGCAACAACAAAATCTTTTTTCAATACAAATCATAAAAGTTCCTGACATCAGCGTGTTGAATCAAACAAACATTTCAGCTTTATAATATTGATATAATATTAATAAAGTATATTATTCAGCAAGAGTGAATATAATGTACCCTGTGCGGCAACACGGGCCACCAGCGACCACCTCTGCTCCTCCACCAGCACACTGACTGAGGAGGCGGTACGTACCCTGTTCTGCAGGCGCATGAGCCAGGACACGTCTCCGGTGGGCGAGCGCACGTGCAGCTCCGCCCACTGCGCGCACCAGCACGGGCACGCGCCCGCTGCTGCCAGCGCGCCTGCTCGCGACCAGCCCTCCTCCTCCTGCACACAATTGTGTCCACTCGTAACTACCATCACTTGTCCTTTTTTAAATATATAGGTCATATGTGTAAAATAAATTACAGCGTCAATTATCAAAAATTCAATTAGCCGCAGTTACCAAAGAATAATAATAAGCCAATAGACAACCACTTAAGTTTTTTAAATATTATTCCGTCTACTCGTGTGCGACGACGTATATATCAAGAAAAAATTTACGTATATAACAGAAAATCCGTTAAAAAAATAAATTGTATACTAAACAAAACAGTGACTTCTGAAATTTGATAGTCATATTTACAAACATTGTTTATATTTTATTAAGAAACTTCTTACCACTTCTTTGGACATTTTCTCAAACCGTTGTGAAAATTGAGCTAAAGCATCTGCGACTGGATCAACTGTTTTATTCTCCGCGGAATTTTGTCTGAAATGGATAAAATATACATTTTTTAAAAAACTATCCAAGATGTCTGCAGGAATATTGGAAATAAAAAGTTAAACAAGAAAACGCCTAAAACTGTCTAAATGCTGAAACAAAAAAACACGAGCAAGCGACTTATCATTTACGAAAGTCCTGACAAAGATGAAGAACAACAATTATGGACTGTCTAACAATAGGTTAGGTTACATTAAGTTTCTGCCTAAAAATACTCCGCTGAATGCAGAAAATGCGTGAAAATACGAAAAAAAAAACACTAAGCGACAAATATTTGTTCTGCAAAAAAGCCGTGCAACAAAGGAAAGCCGCTAGGAAACGAATATTGTCTTAGCGAAAAAAGCCAATATTTATTTTAATTAGGAACAGGATTGGAAATGTTTAGATACACAGATTATAACATAGTCAATAGTGTTATATTTTTGGTAAAGACAATATTTTTTTTTATCTATTTAGTCTTGCCATATTTAAAATGTTTTACGACTATGCTGAAATATATGTATTTTTTAATATACTAATTTCTTCCTTCATCCTTTTTTTTAATTAATCTAAAGAAAACCCGAACATAATATTCAGCAGTATAGATGGTATTGAAAATGTTAATAACAAATGAATAAACAAAGGATACATAAAGGACATAAACGATACATAATATAATATATTATGACGATTATAGTAATATGTAAGGGACAGAAAAAGATGTGGAGAAGTGGGAGGTGGGGAAGTGTGGAGGGGGGAAGTGGCGAAGTGAAGAGGCGGGGAGTGGGAGTAGGCCGACCTGGTGGTGTGTCCACTGGAGGGCGGCTGCAGCTCGGAGATGGAGAGGGAGGAGCAGGAGGTCTCGGTGGAGCGGCTGTGTTGCAGCGAGTACTTGCTGTAGCTGCACACACACACACACGCACTCTTAGCCCAAGCCCATGCCCACACCCAAGCCCACATCCCACACTATATATACTAAGTCAAACTAAATGTTTGGATGTGACGTGATATAAGTCGTTATAATATGAGTATGGTCATTTAAATTTCAAATTTGGGTCTATTGGTATGTTTTATACAAAATGTCAAAATTGATAAGAACTGTCAAAAACTAAAATCACTACTGTCAGTTACAATGAAGATTAGTACATTTTTATCAATTCCCTCTACTTTTACATAGAAATTGCCAACACCAACATTTATCTTTAAAATTTAGTTAAATTTTCCCATTTTATGTAACAAAAGCTTCATGCAAGTAGAGACCGTCTACTCTTAAACTAAACTAATAAAAACAAATAAGTGTAATTACAATAACATGTAGTTTCTCATGTGTCACACGTGTTTGTGTACGGCACAAAAATTATAAAACAGCATCAGCAAAAACATATATAATAAATAGGAAAAGAGTTTGAAGTTTCGAATCAACATTTCGATTTTCCTGTTTCCTGTCCAAAACTGTTATGTAATTTTATCCAGAATTGGGTGTAAACGGGATGTCAATATAAAAAAAATCCAAGCTTTGTCCAAGAAAATTGGTTTGGTTGGAAACTCCCCCATAACTTATTAAAATTTTAAAATTCCAATCAAAACTTCTCTCTCAGGCCTCTAATCAAAAATTTTTTCAATGAAGCATATTTTAAGTTAGATACAATATAAAAGACATACATGACATATGGTATTTTTGCTCATATGGACTAAAAAAAACAATGGTTTTATTTATTTATTACTTGTTATATATTATTTTTTTTGATGATGCTATTTCTATGTTATTGTGATTACCTATTTGTTTGTGTTTGCAAGTTCAGTTGTCCATTAAATGGTCTATAGATCAGAAATTTAGAAAAAAACGATTGCTTATTAAAGGCCAATTAAGAAGCAATTTACTTTATAAAAGCCATTTAATCTCACTGATACAGGGTGAGTTGACAGTGACGGCGGCATATAAGCATTGTTAGAAGATATTTTCATATTAAGAAGCATTTTCCCTATAGAAAATACTAGTATTTAATGCTTTTAATTTTGTAACCAGGTTAGAACCAGAAAGAGATAGAAATATAGAAAGAGAAAAGAAATATTGATTTCGTACCGTTTCACTTCTGGTGCATGGTTGTGCACCTGTAGATGGTTAGCGCTAGTTTGGTTTTGCTCCGAACTATCGTTTACTTGTACCTGACATAAATAATATGTTATATACCAAAAATCTGTTAACAAAGAATGTATTTTTTATTAAATTAAAGCTGCAAAAGTAGGCAGAGGGCTAAGACACTTCGCTTTATACTTTCTGCCGAATTCTGGAGGCATTGCGCATTGAGTGGCGTGCCACAATTGGGGTGTATAAACATGTAAAGTATGTTATGAGTAAATATATATTTTGGCTACAACTAGTATTAGTAACTAACTTGTGGTGCCGGCGCGTCCCCGTTGTCAGCGGGCGGTGCGGGGGGCGCATCTGGTAGCGGGCTGGCCACGCTCTCCGCATGGCGGCGGCACAGCGTCGCACACCTACGGCATTACTTTACTTACAAGGGTATACTTGCATTACCAAATAAGGATCATTTTGTACTTTGATGTACTACACGTGAAGATAAGACCACGTTATTATAAAGTCACTAACGATACTATATGTTTACTATATTATTATCTGAGAAAATTTCAACTGTCTAGCGATCACGGTTCCTGAGATAGAGCCTGATGACAGACGCACGGACAATGGGGCCTTAGCGTATCCCAAGGAACCCTATTGGTCCATTTTACCCTTTGGGTACAGAATCATAAACAAAGAGAAAAGAAATAAATAGTGCTTCGTAAATAACCTATACACTAAGTCTAAATAAACACATTATGACAGTAGATCATCTACAGTTTGATCTACAGATTTGAATGACAGATTATACAAATAAATATGAAGTCCACCTTTCGCATAGCCCCTGTTTAATAGAGTTCTGTTGACAGCCCGACGTGGTGATGGTGATGAGCTTATGCCCCACCAGCCACGTGCTCGACTGACCGCCGTTGAGCAGAAACTCTGCTGCTTCACTTCTGTGAATTTAACAATGCAAATTAGTATTCTTATTGTTTAAATCAATAAATAATGATGAGGCCTGTCGTGGCGATGGAGCACAGACGTGTCACTCTAAACGCCACAGGTTATGGGTTCGATTACCTCTCGAGGAAATAACACATTTAAATTTTAATTTCTTCGCTCTGGGTATTGGCGCTCTGGGTTGAGGCACAGCACGCTTGATCAGTTGCGGCATTCAACCGCAATGCCTCCAGAATTCGGCGAGTAATAATAATTAATGACGACTCCCTGAATAGAGTATTGATAAATCATTAATGCACAACAATTTTTCTCCAGAACTTCACTTTTAATTTTAACTACCAAATAATTGGTCTATACCTCTGCGGCTTAACAGAACAAGCAGTGAAGGTGTATCTGGCGAGCAGATCCACGCAGGTCTCCGTGAGCTCCACGTGGAAGGCAGCGGGAGCGGAGGCACCACCCGCACCCCGCGAGCCCGACAGCGGTGCGCGGGACACGGCTTTGGAACCCTAAAACCAACCACATATGTGTTAGATAATAATGGTCCTAGTTTTATAATCGACTCGAGTTAAGGCCGCCCAGAAGTTAGGCTTTTTGAACCACAAAAATAAGAACTTTCCTAAAATCAAGTCAGACAATCATTATTTTGTGACAGTATAAAGATCGCGTTCACTTCTATGTGAGCTCTCGACTGAGCAGATTGTGCACACAGATCATTGTGACCGACCATGACCGCGGTTGTTCCGTAACATATACAGATGTCCAGTAAATAATGGTCCAAAATGAAACTGGGTGTTACTCAGATGATTTTTAACTGAAATATGAAATTTCATGTTTTGGAGATATTTCAAATTTTGTGATTTTTCTTAAAACTTCAGATTAAAACACAAATTTTCAAACACCAGTCACAAATAATGATATTTTGCTGTTCTGATTTTTGCTGAATAATGCGAAAGAACTAGTTTTTTAACGAAATGATTTAGTTCAGTCAAATCTAACTTATCTAGTTGAAATATGGGGAGCCACTGCTAAAATTAACTTAAAATCTTTGCAAATTACTCAAAATAAAATAATAAAACTGCTTTTTCATTTTAAGCCTTTAACATCAACAAATAAGATATATAACACATCAATATAACACATGTATTCTTATTCGTAAAATTTTACAAAACAATTTAGAATCGGAGCTATATTTTCTGACAAATGAACAAAAAGGAAATAGACCACTTAGAAGTGCAAATAATTTATACTTACCAAAAACAAGAACCAATTATGGCAAAAAATCTATTATTTATGAAGGAGCAGAAATTTACAATAAATTACCTCAATATATAAAAACATCAAAATTTTTTTATAATTTTAAAACAAAATTAAAGGAATATTTTATAAAATTAAAATAGAATCCGACCCTGTATTATGACTTCTTCAAATGTGGGTAAACCTAACTTCATTGTGAACGGTCATGGTCAAATATGTTTAAATTATCTCAATATACCCCCTACTGTGTATACTGTTATTTGAGTATTTGATATTGTTTTCTTTTTGTTATTTACCATGTTTTGCTGATTCCAACGCTCACATTGATTAATATGTACTAATTTAAGATAACTCTGTATTTCTCTTTAAGTGAAATGTAATTTCTTTTGAGAAATAAATAAACTCTTTAACCACAAAAACAGAATTAAATAAATATTTAAGGGGGGTCCCACATGATTTTTTATAGATAGTAATGGTACGTCATACTATTCTTTGAAAATATAAGACAAAAAAGAAAATACTATAGAAAAGAAATAATAACTCACAAGACTAGAACTGCGCTGTCGATTCGAGGAGTCCTCATTGGCGTTCTGTTGGAAATTGTTACTTTTGTACTGTAGCTGCTCTTCGAACGGCATTATTATGTAATTGTGCAGACCCTGGAATGCAATGTTTTTTTTAAATAAATAAATATGTATTTTTAAACTGTAAATTTTATAGTTCGATTTAAACGCTCAAATACCTCAAACGCTTTTAGACCGTCGTGGCGCAGCGGCACAAAGGTGTGACTGTAACGTGACGGTTGTGGGTTCGATCCTCACTCAAGGAAGTGCAATATTTATTTACGTTTATATTTCCATTTTTTCGCTCTGGTTTCGAAGCAAAGCGCGGCGCTGAGTTCTGCAGAAAGTGGAGAACGGAGTGTTTTGACACTAGGTTCTCTCTGCCTACCCTGCTGTGTGCGGGAGTGAATCTGATTTTTCATTTTGATAGGTACAGTAGGTTACATGAAAACGATGTGGTGTTAGTCTAGTCTCCTTTTATAAATTGATTATTAAATCTTATTGTTCAAGAACAATTGGATTTAATAATCAAGATTACCGCGTTCAACCAGAAAACTATGCTAGGTATCTCGTTAAGATGTCCTCCACAACTGACAGGTGACAGCACTCACGTGTATAATGAACCGCACAAAGTTGCGGCGATAGGAGAGGCGGCACTTGAGGAACCAGGCGGCGATGACGTGATGCGCCAGCGAAACCACGTAGTGGTTGTAGCGCGAGGGGTTGGTGTACGGCAGCAGGATCGCGAACACCGACATGTACTGGTCCTCCACGAACGACGCGAACACGTGCGGCAGCCGCGTCAGCGCTGCACACAGACACACACAAACACACATATACATACACATGATGACGTCATAGTAGAATAGGGGACATATCAGAACCAGCCTATAATATCAATGGCTATCAGTAATCTTCTATGTATATTTCCAATAAAGTAATAATTTTTGGTAAAATAAAGAAAATATTCATTTGGTATTCTCTTCTACATGACAAAATAAAAAAAAATGCAATTGTTATAGCTAAGGTAATAATATTTTAGTTTAAGATCATATAATAGCAAAACTAATTTTATAATTCATAACATTTTTCCAATTTACATATATCGTTCGAACAAGCGAAACAGCGCAATGATATATAGTCCGCATGACTCGTGATCTTGTGAAAAAGTGTCAACTGATCCATAGGTTACCAATTTCAGTGCAATTGCTTGACGAAACAACCTGACGTCCGTGATCCAGTCAAAATGGCAAAATTATTTTTTATATTGGTTTACTAGGACCTTAGGATCGAATTGAGACACATTGTTCAAAGATATTTGTTATCTTAATACTTTATTACTGTCTGTAGAAGTAGTATACATTTTAAATAAAATAAAAAAGAAACTCACTTGACAGGAACTCTAGCATGGGGCTGGCGATAGCTTGCGTGTCTGAGATCTTGGAGAGGTCCAGCAGCACTTCCGGTAACATCTTCACCATCGTGTCTCTCGCTTCCAGCGTGAACATCGTTAGAGCGTTGATGTAAGGCTGGGGGGTGCGGAGCACTGGAAATTTGATTATTAGACTACTATATCTTTATTACCTATATAATATAATATATCCATGTATGATATGGTAGATATTACATAAAATAACATATATTTTTGGAGGTGACGGTGGTTCCTTGTGCGGTCCTGAGTTTTATCAGATGACCATCATGAGGTGAGGTCATCTATTGCTCTTTGGTCGGAAATATTTTTGGCCACTTCGGATGACACTTGACAGACTGTTAGTCGCGTCGTCACTACCCTACGTAGTGTCCAACATGGTGAAACGGTTCTGTAGCTGAAGCTGGAAAGCATCATAGCCGGCCTCAATTTAGGGTAGCGATGGTCTAACAGTCGACTGTTTCTTTAATTTTATATAGTATATATAAAAATTGGTAAAAGATTATTAACTATTTTTTTACTTTGTTTATTTAGGTTGAAAGATTTTTTTATATATATATAAAATATACATTATTCATGCGTTCAATGCATCAATCAAATATGTATGCTACTATCCTACTAAAGAGGAATTCATCTACTGACCCATGCCATACTTCAGTAGGCACCTCACGATGCGCTGCTGCGTCTGCGGCTCCAGGTAGTTGTGGTAGGAGGCCAGCGCCGCTAGCGCCGGCAGCGCCGTCGCGTGGAACTCCGACAGGAGCAGCTTGGCGCCACTCGCTCCCCCTGCCCCCGCGCCGCGCTCCGACACCATGGCACACAGCGTGCCCGCCAGCAGGTCAATGTCCTGTGCGCGTCGCCCCACGGCAAGAGCGCGCGCGTGCAGCAAGTGTGGCAGCGCGCGCAGCACGTGCGCCAGCACCGCCCAATCCGCCTCGCGCGTGAGCGCCGCCACCAGTGCGTGTGCCGCGCGCCCTACGGGTAGCAGCGCGGCGCCGGGCGGCGGCGGCGCGGGGGCGGGCGGGCCGGTAGGTGCCGAGGGCGGGGGCACGGGGCCGGCGCGAGGCGCGGGGGGCTCGGCCAGCAGCAACGGCGAGCATAGCGGGCGAAGACGCGCGGCGGCGGCGCCAGACACGGGCGCGCCCGCGTCGTCGTAGCAGAAACCGACCATGTTGAGGTCGTTGGCGCGCAGCGCGAACAACATGTCGAAGATGAGCAGGCGCACGTCGGGGTGGTGGTGCAGCAGCGTGGGGCGGCGGTAGTGGTGGTCGAGGTGGTCCAGAAGCACTAGAAGCGCGCGCGCCGCGGGCGCAGCGGGCGCGCGCAGCAGCTTGGCGTGCAGTAGCTCGAGCAGAGCGGCGGCAGCGGCGCGCAGGTCGCTGGTGTCAGCTTCGGGCGGGTACTGTGCCTCCGACACATGTATTGAGAACGGACGGTTCAGGATCTGCGCGACACAAAAACCACACATCAATTATTATAACACAAATCATAATTATCATAATAAATACAAATTAGCATAAAAAATATGTTTGTATAATATACAAATACTAAAAGACCTATTTTTTTAATCAGCTTCAAGCTGCAGGAGGCAATCAGTTTCAGGTAAGCAGAGGTTCCCCATTTTCCGCCGAACTCTGAAGTCATTTCGTGTTAAGTGGCGGAAACCGACGCCGCGCTTAATAACGACTTTAAAATAAAAATTTAAATAATTATTTCATTTCATTGAATGTAATTACATTGATGTCATTTTCTGTGTGTTGTGTGCTTTCTGTGTTTCTTCCCGCTGATATCAGATACCATTTTGGTGTCTGATATGTCTACTTCTCTTTTGTTTGTTGTTTTTGTATAGTTTGGTGTAATAGTCAGTAGTGATATTGAGTATGTCCTGTCTATCTCTCTATTGTTGTCTCCTTTTTCTATTTTTATCTGTATTTTTCGCATTTATTAGAGCAGCTCTTTAGTCAAGGAGGTGGTAGGTTTTTCCGCCAACTTATTGTCTGAATTTTGCTTTCTGATGGCTCTGCTCTGTAGTAGTAATTATAATTGTATGTTCTAACCAAGTGTATTTTTGCAATGTATATTCTTGTATGTTTGATTGTTGGTTTCCATGTTAGTCTTTTGCTTAAGTAGAGTTAATTTGATGATGTGTTCTTTACTATGTTGCTATTGATTTTTTATTGGAGGGTTTTCGTCTATTTCTGCAAGGGCATCAATCGGGTTGGGGAATTAAATTGGTTAGGAAGTGAGTGTTTGTGTTATTATTGTTTTTCTTGGATGCGTGATACGTTTTTGGTTGGTAGTTGAGGGAAGTCTTTTTTCGCGCATTCATTGTAATATTTTTTTGCGCACATTCATTTTTTTAGGTAATTATAAAAAAATGGTTAGTATAATGTGCATACATCTACATATGTCAAAAATAGTAATTGATTGCTGTCTGGACATATGAGATATATAGAATCTGTTATCTGTTGTTCTGTCAATGTAATAGAACCAAAATAATTATTTTAAAAATATTTATCTGATTTTCAGTTTCTTTGTTTGTCTGTGTGTTTGTCTTTGGTAATTTTAGACACAGTTTAACCGATTTAAAAATCACTTTTATTTTATTATTTTACAAAATTTCCTTTAATATTTAGGGTATGTTTTATTTCAAAGGGTGTTTAATTTCCTTTGAAATATTTTATTCAATGAAATAGCTACAAAATAGCCGTTTAAAATTTAAGTTTGCAATTTATATGTACGTAGCATATTACTCTGTCAAAGATTATGTTCGCGATAAAGATGTTTGGAAATGAGTTGCTCTATTTCTAAGTTAAAATTGTTAACTGTAATTTGTAACAAATACTGGCAATGAAAAAGAGTGGCCATGAGTTTTTTTACTTTGCCTGTATCTTCTCATGAGCTCAACCATTTGAACGGACTTTATTCAAGTCAATATTGCACATTTTTTTTGGTTATTGTGTTTTTAAAATTTTTTAAATTTTCTACTTATATGACATGTCCAAGTAAATGTTAAGCATTTTTATGGAATAAAGATATTTTGACTTGACTTGACGTAGATTTGCATGCAATAGTGTAGTGCGGTACCTTCTCTAGCTGGTCGATGAGGTCGATGCAAGCGTCCGCGGAGCAGAGGCGCGCGAGCCCTGGCAAAGCGCGGGCGGCTGCGGCACGCAGGGCGGGCGCGGCGTCGGCGGCGGCGGCGGCGGCCAGCGCACCGCCCACACGCTCCGCCAGCTCGTCAGGCGCGTGGCGGCGAGCGAAGGCAGCCAGGCACGCCAGCGCGTGCAGACGCACGGCCGCGCGTCGCCCGCCACGCACGTAGCGCTCCGCCAGCGCTAGCGCCGCGCCCGCCGAGCCGCCGCCCAGCGCCGCGCAGCGCGCCGATATCAGCCGCATCGTCGACGCCTCCTGCCAAGGGAAAATGTCGACTGTTGCGTTTAGCTGCTGTACTACTATACAACGCTATTTATTGGTATTTTCCTAATTATTATGTTAAGCAATGCTACCTGCATTACTAAAAAATCTTAGTTCAAAGAAACATTAAATAAACCACAACAAAAAAAAGTACTTACAGGTCGATCATGCCCACAAAAGTCAATAAGATCTAACAGAGCATCCATATCACCATGAAAATGGCCAGTCTTGTGCAGCTGTTCGATGGAGGTGATCAGCTCGTGGACCTGGGTGTGCACCAACTCGTTGCGAGGCTCCACCTCCACGTCCTGCTGCAGCACGGCGCGCACTATGTCCAGCACCAGGTCCCAGGTGACGGGGTGCAGGTCGTGGGGCGCGCGCGCCAGCAGGCTCTGTAGCGCCACCACTATCTCGTATGTCACTGCTGCGTGGCCGCCTGACAGCGCCTGATATGTACAAATACACAGAACAAATTAAAAAATGCTAATACGTACATAAAGGTTATAGAAATTGATAAATTGAAAACTATAATTAACTAGCAGACTCAGGCGGCTTCACCCGCTTGAATAATACGAATATTTATTTTATAAATATGTACAGACAGTTAACAAAAATTTGTTTATCTTAATCCGAAACACAACAATTATTCAAAATACAATATTAATCAAAATTCTATAGTTATTAATATTTATATAACTAGCAGGGAGAATGCCTCTCCATCTTTTTACCAAAACGATAAAAAAGGGAATGAAATCCACAGCCGTTGCGTTCCATACCTTCAAAAAAGCAGGCAACACCGCCAACAGCGACACGTGCAGCGTGTGCACCTTCCGCGGGCCCCACAGCGCCATGGCAGTGTAGAACACCGCGCCGCGCGCCAGCCCCGCCGCCTCCTCACCGCCTTCGCTGCCCTCTCCGGTGGCGCTCAGCCCCGCGGCCCGGATGAGGCGCGTCATCTCCCGCAAGGCCGCGTGGCCAGTGTCAGCGCCTACTACTATACGCATTAGCTGAAATATAATATGATATGATTATAGTGACATTTAAAGAAAGACACAAACACACATTTATGCAAGTACAGTCGACGAGTAGTGGCCCCACTGAAGGGCGGGCGAGGATGGGGGACTGAGCCAGGTTGCCCGCGGTTCAAGCGACCTGCTTGACGGAACATAAGAGCATGAGCCAGCCAGCAGCCCCCGCGCCCGGTGCGGCGGCCACCAGCGTTGTTCGACGCCGCCCGGCCACGAGCATGGCCGCGCGCCTGCCGCCGCTGGAGCCGCGACCAGATCACGCGCTTTTTAGATTAAGGTTTAATTTAGTGACGGAGACAATCGGCGATGTCATGACTTGGTTGGCCCTATCGCGAGCCGCCCTCTTCCCTAATTCTTTAGTTATATTTGAAAATCGGACTATAACTTAGACTATACTATAACTGTTTGATTATTATGAATAAGCAAAAACTGAGAAAGCTTAACTTCAGGGTGGCCGAGATTCTTCTCCATTATTCTATTTTAAGACATTGCGTTTTGGGAAGGGTAACACCATAATTTTGGAACTATATACATACTAATAAATCACATAAATTTCACGAGTAAGTGACTGTAAACGCGATTGCTAGTGGATTCGATGCCCACTCGAGGAAATGAAATATTTATTTAAAGTTATATGTTCATTTCTTCACTCTGGTGTCGTGGTTGCACGCACACACGCTTGTACGCCAGCACGCCCAGCTCCACGCTCGCCTCCGCCGCGTACACGCGTATGTAGCACGCGTAGCTGTGCACAGTCACGCTCACACACACACACACACACACGCTTGTACCTTGCGGCTCGGCTGGCAATAGTGTTCCACGTTGACGGTGCGGCACAGCGCGGCCACGAGCGCGGGCAGTGCGGCGCGCGGCAGCAGCGAGTACGACACCACCGCCTCCAGCAGCGCCAGTGCGCCCAGCACTACGCCCGCCTCCGCCGCGTACGCGCACATGTGGCACGCGTGGCTGCGCACACACACACGTGAACACAATTCATTATTCAGTAATAATTCTTAATATTCCTTTAATTGATTTATATTTTAATTCAAAATATTCAGTGCAGGCCAGACGTGGCCAATTAGATTCCAACTAGATGAAATGAAATGTTTCTTATTTTATTTCCTCGTTCTGGTTACGAGGCAAAGTCCGGCGTCGATTCCCGCCACTCAGTACACAATGTCTCCAGAATTTTGTGGAAAATGCGGTACGGTAATGATATTGTGTAAATTGATTGATTGATAAATATGCTCAAAATAGTTGACATTATACAATGCCATCAACTTTTGAGGATATTGAAATAATTTAAAAAATATATATTATGTTACCATACTCGTGTAAAAAGAAGAAAACAATAAAAGCAGTGGAATTGTGTCAAACGGGAACAGTAGCTTGTAGGCCGAAGCCCTGATTAGAAGGTATCTAGTGTGTAGTATGTGGAACCTCTATCCAAGTACGATGGAAACATATAAATGGTATGTATTTTTATCGTCTTTTCTTAAAAACGCTAACCGCTTCCGATTTCTAACAATTATATCTTTTTATTTATCAGCAACAAGACCTAGAATATATTTTTTTAGCTTCACTCAGCATCCTGGACAAAGCAAGGCTGAAGGAGCCTGTGAACCTAATGTTAAAACACTCAGTTCCCCAAGACATATTTTGCCTCATTACCAGAACAAAAAATCTATAATAATAGTAAAACAGTAAAAATATTTTGTATGTACATTTAGTATTTTTGACTGAAATGAATAGAGGGACACTTAAAAAGAATAATAAAATGCATTTTTTTTTAGTTTACAGTCGCACATGTCGCTCTTACGTCACGTCAGCTTCATACCTAATCAATCATAATAATAAACAAAAAAAATACATACTTAACAATCCCATGAACAATTTCTTCATTTAAATACACGGCGTTAAACTTCACAACATTGGTGACGAGGCTGACGAACTCTACAATATGCGCTGGCACCTGGATCTGAGGCAGCCACTCTAGTAGGAATGGCCCAATCTGAAATGCCATACAAATATTTGTAAACTATAGTATATTTTTTTAATTTTAAAGCAAGCATTTATAAAAATGTTATGTTCTAGTCCATAGCACATAATAACATTATCTATAAAAACAGCAACAATTCAACTGTCAAACAACCATGGTTCATGTGACACATATACAATCCGGTGATAGACAGTCAACGGAATTTTAGTAATAGGGTCCTGCTTTGTACAAAGCAACATATTCTTAGTATAATCTTCCCTGGTTACTTAATGTCAATGCATAGTAGCAAAAAAACATTTATTAAAATTTTATAATATCACAAAGGTACATGCAATGAATCGGAGGATTTTATTAAGCTTCACACTTTCCAGAAAGAAGAGAGCACCAATTACAAAAATAAAAATAATTAGTATTTCTATTCAAATTAAATATCAAATTGAGATGCAATATCATAATCATTCATTTTTTGAAAGTCAAATAATTTACCACCGCCATTTCACTAAAGTTGATTAAGCGCAAGAAACTCAGGAATTATTTTTTTAAATCAATTTTATAATATAATTTGTATATAACTTTATATCTTTATTTAAACATGCTGTACAACACTTAAAAGTAACAAAACACAATAATACCAAACATATCACCTGTTCCTCAAGACATTTAATGTCTTTCCCTGAATTAGTTAATGTGTACAGTAGTTTGAAGCGTAGCTGATAGTCCTCAGGTGGATGGCTTCCATGTGTATCCTTTAGATATGTAAATAAAATAGTGCGCATAACTAATATTTCTGATTGGCCCTCGGCGACGCATTTCCAAAGTCGTAGCGCTGCGTGGCGGGCTTCTATATTAGGATCTTCAAGAAGGTCTCTTGTGTAGGCCCATATTTTTTCTATACCACCCTGGAATATAAAAAAAAATGTAATGAGTAATATTTATACTTCTTTTGAATTAATGGTAAATAGAAAAAAAGAATAATAATATCACAATTAAATGAGTCATATACAATGAAAAGCATTTTTCTTTAATAGTTCTCAGAAGGTGATGACATATTTTATTTCAAATGTGTATTGTGTTCATTGTAGAGAGGCCTTTGTGGCACAGCGGGTCAATTTTTACAAGTTCGATGGCTGTGAGTTTGATCCCCACTCATAGGAATGAATTGCTTTAATTTCTACTTAGCGATACAAATATATATATATGTTATACATCATATATACATACTTTAAATTATACATATACATATGTATGTTTAAATACATAAATCATTTTTAAACAAATTTAGATTGTAATAAAAAAAACTAAAGTGCAGTGTTAAGTTCTACCACTTAAGGTGATACCAGGGGCTCCATGACTGCCAGCTAAAATTCACATCTAAATCTTGTTTTAAAAATATTTTTTCCTATATATATAATAGTTATTTTAACCATTATTTATTTATTGTACAAAACAAATCTTTTCTTTGTTTGACTTTAAATAATAATTTTAAAATTGGGAAATATAAAAAGTGTATATCAGTAGTAGATATAGTTTTATTGAGTTTTGTTCTTGTTAAAATATTCAAATGCAAAATAAAATGGTTTGTCAATTATTAATGTAATTAATAATGACTATAAAAAGCATAAAGAAGTAATATTGCATATGAACTTTGGAAAAGTTGTAGGATTTTTTTTTTAATAAAAAGATAAATCAAATTTATTAACAACTGTTTTCTTAATAAAAATAAACTTTATGAATCTTATTTAATATTATGTATAAATAAATAAACTCCAAGGCTAGTAATTTGAGATTTAACACTGAAAAGAAACTGTTGCTATGCACCTCAAAGTAGGTATTGATTATAGTAACTTGATATGTGTATTTGTTAATATGTACTTACATTTGTGCATAATTTATTGCATGCTATTATAATCATATTTTGTTATTATATTACTATTAGGTAAATAGTTTAGAAATTGAGGCAACAAATTATATGAAAAAAGAACAAAAGAGTTGATTCTTGAGAAATTAACAAAAGTTTCATTTTGTTTTTTTTCTAATGATTGTTATAAATAAATCACTTATAATTTAAATTACAAAATATTTCGGTAATCTGGCACTTTGTATTTTGCTACAGCAGGGTAATGATCATATAATTTGAAAAACTTCATTTCTCATTTGTTCTTTGATAAATTTTGACAAAATCCAAATAATAATTGAGGTACATTTGTAATTAATGGGATGAGGGTATAATTATATTACAAGGTAGGTACTCACTTCCTGGACGCGGAACTGCAAGATCTTTTCACCAACGTCCTTGATGGCGCGCAGGCGGCGGTTCAGCGGCGCCTCCGGGCTCAGCTCCCGTCGCAGCTCTGCGGTGACCACCACCTCGTTTTGTGCCACAACGGGCGCTGCGCCCACAAATACACACTGTTAGCCACCAGCTCCCGCGGCCGGCTCTCGGCCTTCTTAATAATAAACACGGCTAGCTATACGCACCCGATGTACCCTTCTTGAAGTACTCTTTTAACTTGTTGTGAAGGGACTTTGTGTCCCTATCTCTAGAGCCCATTGTGCGCCCGCAGCGACGGTGGCCCGTTGTTATATTAACCTAAAGCTAAAGCTAGGCGCGGTGATTACCTATGCGTGTGAAATTGAAAATAAAAACACATATTTATTAAAATAATTCCCACTACCGCTCTGCTTTGCTATTCACCATCTGACAGATTGATAGTCCTCCGTAGTCCGTACAGCTGACAGGTATCAGCTCGATACATGAATATCACTAAACTGAACTACCTATTTACTTGCGAAAATATGACTGACATGTTTATATTATTACTGATAGAGGACAATGTAGTTAAAAATCTAAAATTTACTTATTATCACAATCATTTATAATATATGTCAATAAAATTAGTAAACAAATTACGTGATACGATTTCTGAACGAAAGTTAAGTGTTGTTGGTGATAAAATGATACAGTGCTGCCAGTTTCGTATGTTGATTAATTAGTATAATAATATAGTAGTAGTAATATATAGATAATGTTAATATAAGGATTTTATATATAAAAGAGATATGCTTATAATAGAATTATTTTATAAAAAATACAGATATGTAGTTTTGTTGAGTTAAGTGTATATAAAAAAATAATAGTAATAGAAAAATGGAAAATAACACATAAGTACTTAATATAAATATTTACAGCAGTATTACAAAATTAGTTTTACATAAAATCTTTTTATCTCGAATAATTTTGTATTGTATCTAAGTAATGGCTACTGAGTGTAAGTGTGAATTTCCTTAGTAAATACATTTTTACAATGTACATTTGTTTTTAGTTATAAGAATGTTATAGAGTTTTACGACTAATCTTGACGCATTAAGTGGGTTTACATGGAAAGCAGGGAAGAGCTGAGAGAAGGTGCTTCCGTCCTTAATTTTACAAATATATAGATTTCTATCGGTACTTTATATGTTGAAAGAAGAATTCAGCACCGCACTATTTTTAAAAGTGCATAGAAGACAAAATACCTATTTGCAATATAAAAATAAGTATTTTATCGTGCGGAATATGAACCCATATATATAATTTCCCACTGGCCAGTGTTTATTTTTGATGGTGGTAGCAGATATACACATAGGTATTATTTAAATTATAAATACATAATGGCTCATGGCTGTGAGTGTTGATGTATTGCGTTCTAGATAGAAGAGATGCTCTCTCCTAAGCATTACTAGTTGGATTTAATTATTTTTCTGAAATGAACTATATCTTTTTATAATAAAACAATTTTATTTTTCATAAAATTAAGATTATATTTCACGTAGTAGGTTTTTAAATGGTCAGGTTTTTTTTAAATATTTTTTTATACTAGGATCCGCCACATGATGTGCACTGCGAGTGGAGCTGAGCAAAGTTACGTTGCACGCGCTGTGTTAGTCACTGAGAACTTCGCTGGGATCCACAACGTTCCTGCCAAATTTCAGAGCTATAAGTTTAACGGTCTAGGAGGAGTAGCATTACAACGAAACACACTTTTGACCAGTAGGTACCTAAGAACTTCGCCGCACTCAGCTCAATTAATAGCGCAACTCGAGTGTATCTCTACTACTCACACTTGCAATAGCAGGTTCAAATCCTGTTTCGTTCGAAATTAATATACAAATTAAATTTTTATTTTAAATAGCATAATAATAATTTGTAGCTTAACCGGCACGGCAACCCTGTCGAGGGCCGTGTGGCCCAGGCTCACAGCCGACCCTCGTCAATGGAGGGCACCCGCCGCCATCCCTCTTCATAATACGATAGTTGCGTGACGGCTGATTTACTGAGGCCTCTCGACCTCTCCGTCTCACCGTCTGCGGCTGGATAGGGTTCATTAGTTTTGTAATTAAATTCGAAATTAAAATATTAAAACATGTGAGAATATTAATTTATATTTTTATAAGCTCTATGTTTTATATGAAATGAAAAAATTAAAAATATATCTGCCATTTATAGAATTATAAACGTAAGGTACGGACGTGCTAAAGAAGTCTCATCGCCGGTGCTGCTCTCACGTCGCTAGGTGACGCCACCATGCGTGCTCCAACATGATAAGTTTCAGCGCATTTTCAGTCAATCACTCAGTACATTATGAATAACTAGATATTAAATGTAGATATAGCTTAAAGTTCAAGGATAAAGCCTTTTATAAAATACCGATTCCTTTGACTCGTCCTTGCTTGCTCCGTCACGCACCGCTACTTAAATGATATTAACTATGATTCATTATTTATATGAAATTATTGGTAATTTGAATGTAAATTATGGTATTTTTTTATATAGGCCTTATGGTCGTTAATTATATAGTTGTCGTTTTCTAGGTTCATATACCTATATGAATGTGATTGACCTTTTAGTCTTTTTATGAGACTGTAAACTTATCTATATGTATAAAAAATATATTTCTATGGAAGCTATCCTATATACTTATGTTAACAAACTTCCTTAATCAATATCAATCAGCTTCACAGTGTATCCAGCACATGGCAGGTTAGGCAGAGGGACCTAGTGTTAAGACATTCCCACTTTCCACGAAGTTTTCGAGACATTGCTTGGTGAGTTACGGAAGTCAACGCTTCGCTTTTGCTTTGGTGTTAGAGTTAATTAAATTAAAAAATATCCACGCCAACTCTCAGCGGGCTTCTAATAATTATTCACATAAAAATTCAATTGCCGGCGTCTTGGCTAATGGACTTGGACTTAAGGAGAGGAGGAGTGAGGAGGAGCACGCCAAACTTCCCCACTTTAGAAGTTGGCACTCTTCAATTTTTATTTGTGGACTAAATTCAATCGGACTAAGTATGTCATTTACATTCTTTTGCATTACGGGCTCTATTTAATACTTGCTATGAGTTGTATTTATATGTAGTAATGAGAGGAGCGTTGATTATCTCTTCAGGTTTTTACTTTTTTTATTAATATATTGAAATTTGGTATAAAATATATCCAGCAGGTGTGTAAAGCATGTTTACCAAGATATATATTTAGAGAATATTGTCTAAATAATTTTCTAAGTAAACATTTTATAAATATTGAAAGCGATTTTTGATATTTGGCTTAACTTTTAACATTTTTCGCCCACTGTTTTAACGTAGTGATGTACATCTTCGCACATTTGCTATTATAAATTGTAAGGCCACAAATAAAAAGCGTGAAAGACGTGAAACTGATGTATAAAACAGAAGATAACAAAAGATCCAGCAAGACCTGGCCAGATGTAATTTTTTTATTTCATAATAATGGCACGTGAGTACAAAATAAAATTACTCTTTTGCTTTTACATATTGTTATTGTGTATAATTAATTATTCTCAACTCATTAAAAAATAATAAAGGCGATTTATTTAGTGCACGTTGTTTCATAAAAATTAAAAATATGGTGGGTAATGTGGGACTGTAAATGCGACAGATTTTGGGTTCGATTCCCACTTGATGATATGAAATATTTCATTGTTTCATTTGTTCGCTCTGGTGCGAGGCGAAGCGCAATCAATATGCAATGCGGAGCGGAGTGTCTTAACACTGGGTTCCCTCTACCTAATCGACTGCCATTGGGTATTAAGCAACAAAGACATTAAATATCACGCCGTGTACCTACAGTACGTCAGTACCTATATGTATGTAAAATGGGAGGAAAGTGGAAATGAAGTGTTCTAACACTAAGTTCTATTTGTCACCATTGCTTTAAGCTGAATAAATGAAGCTTAAGGTTATAAAATTGAAGTATTAACTTTATTGGTGTATAGTCTGGATGTGGAACAGTTACCGCGTCAGCAATATCGCGCGGCGTCAGCGGCCGTTAGTAGTTGCAGTTCCAGTGATATATGGGAACTATCTCTATACTATTACTGAAATTGCCAATATATACAAGTAATTAATTTAGTTGGTAAAATTTTAGTTACGTGGAGTTTGGGGTTAGTAAACACTGATTTTAGTTAATTAGCTGTAGATATTACTAGTGACAGAGAGAGAGAGAGAACTTAGAATGTTTGCTAAATAAGTTTCTATTAACATTTGAGTATTTACAATAAAAGTTTTGAACTGCGTTCCCCCTAATATTTGTATAACACAGTAAGGGCATTACGCGGAAGCATAACCGAGTTGTTTGGGCACTGCGCCCCCGGGGGCGGCTCGCATTACCCGGCGCAAATACACGCTGACGACACTTTGTGAAGCAATAAGGAATGGTACACCCCCCGGCACCCCCCGGCACCCCCCGGCCTCTCACACATTTGTATATGGATGATTAACCTACTTTTTTGATATGTTTAGAATATTCATTCACGTTAATTTAAAATGTGTTAGTGCATTGTCGAACCGCCCGCATATACAACACTAGCGGACGCGCGCAGCTTCGCTTGCGTATTTAAGGGTAAATTCTAATAACCCATAAAACATGTGTTCAATGAAATATTTTTAAGAGTCTAAATTTTAAATTTTATCAAAATCGGTGGCGATTTAAGAAGTTTCCCATACAAACTTTCAACCCCTTATTTGCTCCCTTAGGGGGTGAATTCTAGAAAACCATGAAACATATGTTTAACTATATACGTTTAAGAGTCTGAATTTCAAATTTTATAAAAATTGGTGACGATTTAAAAAAAACCTATACAAACTTTCAACCTCTTATTTGCTCCTTTAGGGGGAGAATTCTAGAAAACGATGAAACACGTGTTCAAATAAATACTTTTAAAAATCTAAATTTCAAATTTTATAAAAATCGGTGCCGATTTAAAAAAAAATCAATACAAACTTTTAACCCCCATTCAGTAGTTTTATTCAAGGTATAAAGTACAAAAAAGTTTTTTTAATACAACGACTGACACTGAGTTCTCTCTGGCAACCATGTTATGTGCGGGATAAAGCGTGAACGTGGAAGTAGGTAAAATATAGTTAAAACGCAGTGTTGCAAATATGTATATTATGTATATCATACAATTATCAATAAAGTATTTTGTTTCAATTATAACAAAGCTCGTTAGCTCGTTAGCGAATAAGCGAGTTCCCGTCAACCTGCCAGAGCCCATATTCTATGTTTTGCCACTAAATGTGGCTCCCACTCCCACACCACTTCCACAATTGCCTCAATTTTTTGTATTTTGATACAACACATTGATATCACATTCCGCCCTATTAAAATGATTAATTCCCCGGAACTCTCACTTGTCGTACTTACGATGGTCTCAAATAGGAAAAAAACAGTAATAAAATTATCTCTTTCCAAAAAGACTGTATGATTCTTTTCATTGTTACACAATAGGAACTTTAGTGTGATGTGTGATCTATTTTTATAAGTGAAAATTGGAGTAGGTATTCCTCCAACAGGTATTTGGTTGGCACAAGGGTGCGACTGGAACGTGACGGTTGTGGGTTCGATCCCCACTCTAGGAAATTATTTATTATTACTTAATATTTTCATTTCTTCGCTCTGTCACCAAGCCAAAAGCCCGGCGCTGAGTTCCGCCACTCGACACGCAATACCTCGAAAAATTCGGCGCAAAGTAGGGAACGGAGTATCTTACACTAGACTCTCTCTGCCTACTCAGTTCTATTTGGTATACAGTACATATATAGCATACCTCATACGAGACTAAAATAAAAAAACAGAACACAGAAAGCTAAAGCTACTCCGGCTCAGCTTCCTGATCTCCCAGATCTCCAATCCTCGTTTGTTCAGTACGGCTAGCACGCGTCGAGTTCACTCACATACCAGTAGGAGCACTGTACGTGACAGATTACTGTTGAAATTCAAACGATCGAGCGCCGCGTCACGTCACGCCGAAGTATTTTGACAAAACGACACTAAATACGATTGTGTTAGCGTATTCGTGTAAAAGTGGGTAGATGTAAGTAAAAATAGACTATAAAAGCAGTGAATTGTGTCAAACGCGGGCAGTTGCTAGTAGGCAACGGCCCCTATCGGAAGGAAACTCGTATGTAGTGGTGTTATTGGGTGATACGTATCACTTATTACAATTACGTGGAATCTCTGTCCGAGTACGTTGGAAACATATAGACGATATGTGTGTTTATCGTGTTTATTTTAAAAACGTTAACCGCTTCCGATTTCTAACATCAGAAGTGGGATACGCACGAAGTTTTCATATCTGTGTGTGTATCTCATCGCCCAAAGTTCTTATTATAATATCTTTGCTGCATTGCATAAAGTTTAAATTATTATCGACAAATAGAGAACTACTTTAGTAAGAGTTAACCACACTTATTATTTTTATAATTTTTACTCTTAATTGAATTAGAATTTTCAATGTGTAAAATTAAGTTATTGTGTGCATGTGTGTGCACGTATGTGCATGTATGGGGTGGCCTAGAAAAGACCCGGGCGTCGTCGGGGTGAGTTGGTACACCACCGTCTTTATAAATCCACGTTATGTGGCTCACGGTACGGGGTGATTAGGAAAATATCTGTTAGTCTTTTAGTCTTTCTGTCGTTAGACTTTGAGGGTCACCGCTCCTGGTGGCAGGAGCAGGCGCGACGACGCTTGCCCGCCAGGAGAGGCCGTGTAGAGAGTAGAAGTAATCACAAATATTTATGTTGTGATTGTTTTTACATTTGAAAATACTAAATGCGAACCGAGTAAAGTTTAAAAGCTGAGCCGGTTACAGCGGCTTTGAGGACATCGAAAAGCTCCATCATTTACATTTCAGCGGCACAATGTTAGAAACGTAATGCGCTTTTGGGCTGTACGTTGTACGTTGATTCTTAAATGGACTTATGAATCAAAGTCTCTGTCTGTCTGTGGCATCCTCGTTCTCAGATGGTGAGAGTAGCTTACCAGTTATTGAGAGTTCTTAGCCGTGCTCTTAGCCGTCATTCAAGACAATATGTTCAGAAGTTTTACGAATTCCAGGTCTTTTTAATTTTTTTGTCTATTTTTTGTGGTGGGTGTTTTTAATTATAATTTATTTTAAATGTTTTCAAAGATAATGTTGTTAATTTTATTATGGAGGATTTGAGATTCTTAGGTATAATTATAGGGAGATAATATTTGAACTACATTTTTTTTACTTCACGCTGTAATAGTACAAAAGCATGGTAGGCAGAAGGATTCCGTCCATTCTCATTAATAAACATCACCATTTTCCACCGAATTCTTGAGGCATTGCGTTTTGAGTGGCGAAACTCAACGCCGCGCTTGCCTCGTTACCAATATTAAATATTTAACATGAAAATATTAAACATTTAATTTGTCCGAGAGAAAAACGAACCCACAACCGTCGCTCTTACAGTCGCATGCTGCGCCACATCATTAAATATATTTTAATAATAAAAATACCTCATTATATAATATTAAAATAATTAATTTCTATCTCTATATTATATAATAAAAGAGTAAAAATATTTTGTCTGTACATTTAATATTTTTAACTGAAATGGATCGAAATGGAGGAGGAAAGCAAAAATATATTTTTTTTATTGTCTGTCTGTCTGTATGTATGTATGTATGTATGGTCACGCTAATCTCTGAAAGAACAAAACCGATTTACAAAAAACTTTCACCCATTTTCTTTGTTTTAACCCAGCTTAACATCTAAGTTTGTTTCATCCAAATTGGTTGATTAAAACAAAAGTTATAGTAATTTAAATGAACTCAAGGCATGAGTTTGCCTGCAAATATATAACAATCCATATCTATACTTATAATAAATCTGTATTTCTTTGTAATTAATCTGTATTTTTAACCGACTTTCAAAACAAGGAGGGGTTGTCAATTAAATATTTTCGATTCGATATTTGATTAATTATTTTGGATTCGATTTCGATATTAGATTATTCGATTCGATTTGGGTATGTTTTGTAATATATTGCATTTTACATATTACAGTTATTTTACAAAGAATATCATAAATCCTTAACCAAATCAATAATTTAACATTCAAGGCTGTTTCTGAACGAGTAAATTAAATTAGTCATTGACATCAACACATTTGACTTTCAGTCAATTCTGTTTATGAAATATTCATTTAGATTATTCAATCTTGTAGTTGAAGCGGGCGAAGCCGCGGTAGGCCGCTAGTATTATAATATTTGATTACTTTCACAGTTCTTAGATAATGGAGCTCCGAGCGTGTCTTTGTTTACTTAAATTTAATATTATAAATTAAGCTACTGACATTGAATTCATAATAACATAGATAATATAATTATTTTTTCTGACGCAAACATTTTAATTTTAGCCGCCTATTGCCTTGGCCGCAGTTAGTGTCAGCCGTGTTTATAACTTTATTTCACGGTATAGTATCCAGTTTACCCAATTTATTATAAGTTTAAAATAAAACTTTACTACTTTATTTATAGGAAACATATTTTCTTATTTATAAGTCTTTACTAAATCATTCAGAAATAAAGTTTCCAATGTAATCTATTTGGTAAAATATAAAATATAATTTTGGCTAGTTACTAAAACCTATATAAAGCAAGTACACTACAAACGCACTATAAAGCAAGTACGCTTTTTTAAGTACACTTCTTCCTATATACAATATTAATTTGAACAATATCAAGAGGAAGTTATTCAACAAACATAGTTCAGGTTTAGGTTTCAGAGTGCCGCTGCAGTACGGCGAGCTCGAACGCCATTTACAGGTGTATGTTGTATACTTAGCAGTTAGCACTCTCTTAGTTAGAGGTAAGCTCCGCAAAGCCTGAGGCGTGAAAGGATGCTTGCGGCAGGAATGCTATTTAATTATGTAATAACGTTGTAACTAGTATAGAATACTAGCTACTCAAACGCAGCTTCGCCCGCTTAAGTTTATTGTCAATTTATACAAAATCTGTACATAAATTGTGGTCTATATATCATTACTGTAAAGTTTCATCTAAATCTGTTCAGTATTTTTTGTGTGAAAGTGGAACAATAATCCGTCCTCACAATCATTCACATTTATAATATTAGTAGGCATTTAGATAAAAAATACGAACAGCAAGTAAAATAATGTATGCACAAAAGTATAGGGAACATACATACATCTAGATATATATTTATATATATATGTTTCTTTTGGCAAGTCAGGTCGCATGCACCCACTACTAACACTATTTAACCTGGGTTTTTTGTTTTTGGGTCAAGATGCTCCTTCGGGCCTAATTGTTAGTTAATCTAATGCTATTATGTTATTACAATATCAGATACACAAATAGGCAGAGAGACCTAGTGCCAAGACACTCCATACTTCCCCTCTAAGTTGAAGACATTCCGCATATACATATTATAAAATATTAGGGCACGCTGACCGAAATTGTTAGCTCGGTGCATGTCTATAGTTTTTAAATACTCGCAATATATAATTTAACTTAATTCCTTTGTTAAGATGTGTAAGTGTGTCAAGAGTGTTTGTTCACTGTGCACGGCGTCGCGTTAAAACGTAAACAAATATTTGTTGGATTAACTGATGTGATAAAATATTTTAAAAAAATATAAGCTGTAACCTCGTCGGGTCCTATAAGGAAGTAAAGTTAATTTTATTTATATAGTTCTTAAATTAACTTATAGATGACATATGCAGGACATACTTACATACATTCATAATGTATTACTATTATAAATATTATTTATTGTAGCTGTGTGCGGGATACAGCGTGAAGCTGATAAAAAAATATTGTAGTAATTCATACTTATACTTTTTATTTTAGCTTCCCGCCGTAGCAGGGTAGGCAGAGGGAACTTAGTGTTAAGACACTCCGTCGGATCGAAGTCACAACCGCCGCGATACAGTCACTAGGAAAGTGTGTGTGCACACGGCACATTTACCTTACCAGTTCTAGGAAATTATAAGCGCTGTGCCTATAATAATAATAATAATAAGCCATAATACAATTTATCCAAAAGAAGCCGGGGCGTATTGGTAGTATGCAATATTATTTCCGCTTTAAATAAAGCAGACGAGCCATCGAGGTAGTTTAAAATTCATGAAAACACTAGGAAACATTTGCATCTCGTTGCTAATAGCGTTTACTTTGTAGTTCGTTGCGCGGCGCCTTCTAGACGATCAGGATTGATGAAGGGTTCAATTACAGGCAACGTCTTGTTGGCACCAGGGAAATGAACCCATTACTGCTTAAGGAAGGTTTACAGCTTCATTTCTATGGAAATTTTGATAAATATATATAAGTCAATGGAGATTGGTTAAAGTTAAAACGTTACTATCATAAGCGGTTACGGCTGTGCGTGCGTCTTACACGTCCTTCTATATACATATATATATATAATATATATATTCTATATATATAGATTAAACATGTATCTGTACTCATATTATATAGCTGAAGTGAACTACAGGTTCGAATTAAAACATTATTTTTGTGTTGGATAACCCAATTATGTATAATAAATAATAAGCAAAGCGACATGTCATAAGCTATGGCATATGTATATGCTATCCTTTGCGAAGTCATTTTACTTGGCTGTGGAACTTCGTTATTTCATTAATATTTCCAAGTTTGTCCTCGGTCTGGAGCCGGCCAGCCTTCTCTCGAACCAATTGTATATTGCACAAGCTGCCTCTCTGCCTCTTATTGCTGGAATATTTTCTAAGCAAATACTTATACTTGGTTGCTAGTTTCTTTTTACATTGTTACCAAAACTACTGCGGCATGAAGCGAGCTGTTGTTGTTTATACATCTGTATATGAGTACATACGTACGCTTTACGTCTCGTTGCTCGCCTGTATCTAAAGTGGGTACAGATTTTAGAAGAGTGGAGGATGGAGTTTTTTAATATTAGGTTCCCTCTACTTACCCCGCTCTGCGGGTAAAAGCGTGAAACTTACTATACAGGTTAAATACAACAAGTGTTTATTTTATTTAAGTAATCATTGAAAAAGTGTGAATAGACGCTATCGTCGATCGCTTTACAGATGTTATCAGATTTGAAGCTCGGGCGAGCACGCAGGGCCGACCGCCCCGTTGTGTATCTTCTGTTTACAAAAATAAATAACATTTCTGTAGATTTCAACGTGTTTATTAAAATCAACCTCTATGTTAAATTAATGATATTATGAGGATATTTACAAAACTCCCTTCCGTTTGCTCCCACGTATACATGTGAAATTGTTTATGGTCAAACATGACAAGCATTTGTATGTCACGATTGGAAATTCCCAATATAATATAAGCTTTCCAGCCTCATTTATTCTCTTGTCACCCTGGTCACACTGACCTAGCACTCCCTCGCAACTGCTTTGCTCATTCCATTCATCTTTTCTTCCATCCCTCCTCTTACATTCCACGTAGCTATTTGTAGCTCCGTTCTCCACCTCTCGACGTTCCGGACATGGTGTGTTGGGTGGCGGTCCCCAACACCGCATTCGTCGCCACTTTACACACCAGCGGGGATGCACTGGTTTATCTCATTGGGGGGTGGGGGGGCTTTGGGTTTTCGCTCTGTCGAGGTGCAGTGGCCGATGGATCGTTGCAATTAAATAACATATATGTTCAATGGAGATCAGCAAAGGAGGTTATCAGTTTTATTAGTTATGTATGCTGTCGAGCAGTTGTATTAAATTAAGTGAGTGAACAGATGTTTGTTAATTGTTTGTGAATAGCCTAAAAAACTAAAATTGGGTCAATACTTTTTGAGAGATTCACGAATTTCTGTAGGGGGGTTTCTTGTAATGTAAGTACCTATAATGCAGTCATTTATTGATAATTAACAGATATTTAAAATCGTTTGCCGTAACTGCTCTACTTCCGCATCTATTCTAAAGCTATAAAGAACTTTAGTTTGGGGCAGTCGAGGTGTTGAAACTAGGGAAATGTTCCTATAATAGGAAATTAAATTTAACCTAACCTCGTGACAGTGACGTGTTGTGGGTGCTCGCCCCGCGTGCCGCATCGGCCTGCTCACACTTCGGCAAGAAGTAGGAAATGTAGTAGGTAGGAAGAGGGAACCTAGTGATAAAACACTCTTATCACTAGGTTCCCTCTTCCTACCCTGTTAGGTGCGGAATACACAGAAAAGCTAAAAACAACTAATAGTACTAATAGCTACTAATAGGTTGACAATGATTTCGTTGTTATTTATAGGAAGTCGTGACTTCGATATTTGAATAGTATTAGTACAATATATTTAAATAACTAATGAGTGGTGTTTTACCTACTATTGTATAAACAATGTATATTGTAAGGAACAACTGTTGAGTTTCTCGCCGGGTCTTTTAGGCAGAACTGTCTAGAATATTTCGAATATAAAGCTGATTTAAGATTATATGTGATTTAGACAGCCTACACACATGTAGCTTCACTCAGAAATATTATAATCCAAATTAATAATAAGCTACTTCCGGTTAACCTAGACTTATTACTATAGTGGTATAGTACATTTGGGAGTTAGCATCTACGGGTAGTATCTGAACATTATACATATGTGGTTATATCATAAAAATTAATAGCCTTAAATAGCAAAAAACGCGAATTTCGACACTATAAAGGCCTCCAGAATTCGGCGAAAAGTGGGGAAAGGAGTGTCTTAACACTAGGTTCCGTCTGCCTATCCTGTTGTGTGCGGGATACAGCGTGAAGCTCGTGTGACTGTAAAATGTCACAAAGTGAGACTAACTAACTAACAGATAAAATATGTATTTGAAATACATAGTTCCAATACTGAATCTATTCAAAAGTTACAGACGGTTGTTTGTTCGCATATGTGATGGTTGCTTGCCGTTAACGAACACGAACAAATATCTTAATGGTCGTCGCTTATATAAAACAAATGGCTGTTTTATAAGCAAATAGATATTAATTACCTTATTTGTTCATTAATAATTATAGTTAATAAAGATTTTAAGAAGTTATTGTATTTAAATATATGAGACATCGTTTAGGCATTTTATCATTGTCGTTTGAAGTGTGCTTGTTGAAGTAACTGTGGGACGTGGGAAGTCATTTTGATCTTATGAAGATATAATTCGGCTAAAAACAAGCTACAAGGTGAGTCAATACAAAGTTATCCCGCATATAGCAATGTTGGCAGAGGCCAGTGTTGAGACACTCCACTCGCTCCGGTAGACAGAGCGCTAGTGCTGAGCTAGTACAGTGGGTCATCGCAATAATTACTGGACGTAATATAGTCTACAGCTATGCTCGATGAGAAGACTATTCTCAACTTGAATTAGTAGTTCCTGAGATCATCGCGTTCAACCAAACTTAAAATATTATTCAAATAAAAATATTGAAAAAGTTCCCACAGAGGCTGACGAAGTAACTGTTGTTTTATACTATAGTTGTAGACTATTATATGTGCGGCGTACTACGTGAGCAAGAGAGAGTGAGAGACTGTCCATCTGTCGACTTGTTGTTATTATGTGGATATATCCATTGTAACATAAAACATTCAAGCCTGCAGTATAGCTCCCTTGGAGAGCAAACAAATCAAACCTTTGGTCAACGCAAACGATACGAGTGTTTATGAATCGTTTTTGCTGCCTTATTGTGTGAAATTGACCAAGAAATGAAAACTTGAACCTACAATTATGAAATTTGGCAAGAAGTGAGAATACAGTGTATCTGCAAACTTAAATTTGTCTTTTATAAATATACTTCTTGTTGCACCGTCCTGAAATTGGTACAAAACCCTCGCTCTCTCAATACAACTCTTTCTGCTTGCCTTATGAATTTTTTAGTGATTATTCTGTATAAATCCAAGAGGATTTTAAACTTATTTTGGGAAAAAATACCAGTATTTTTTTTTTGCTACTGCCCTTGAAGGTTTTTGCTAAAATGTTTTTTTTTAAATCCATTACTTTTTCGGTCTTATTTCTTAGTTTTTTAATAGACAGATAGTTTTACTTTGTTACATGATACGAAAGGCGAACCTCGTTCAGCCACGTTAATTTTTTTGTTTTCTTAAAAACCAATTACAGTATTTTTATAATCCACAATGATTATGATTAAGATCTAAAATATTAAAAAATCATTCATTTAAAAATATAATAGCAAAATTTATTTGTTTCCAAGTTTGTATTTTCTTGTGTAAACTCTCGTTTGTATTTCTATTGTCGTAATAATTTTGGGAATCTTAGCGCTTCCCTACATTCCCAGAAATTTTAATAAATAATTTTGACAAATCGTTTTAGATGCGGACCGCCCTTGTCATTGTGACGAGCTTCTTAGCTACATGCGTTTTTCCTGTTCTTGCAACTTTTAAAGGTAAATAATGTTTATTTTTTTTAATTGACCGCTGCTAAGATAGGCAGAAGGTATAGATATATATACTCGTACTAGGTTAGTAATAAGACACTCCGCTCCCCATTTTCATAGCGAGACCTTGCGCATTGAGCGGCGGCACTCGACGTTGCGCTTTGTCTTGTTACCAGAGTGAAGAAACGGACATATTAAATAATGAATTCCTCCGAGTGAGAATTGCATCCACAACCGTCGCGGTTAGACACACGCACATACACATACACACGCACGCGCTCACACACACACACACACTCACACACACACACGCGCACGCACATTCTCATTTTCAAACGACTTCAAAAAAGGGAGAGGTTTTCAATTCGCCCGAATATTTTGTATGTATGTTCTTGTCAATATGCCAAAATGTTAGTTTGCATAATACCTAATTAATATCGAAGCTTTACATAGCACAGCCACTTCTGTTCCGCAGTCAATGCTACAACAACCTTACCTCAATATCAAATTACTAAGCCTGTTTGTTTTACTTGGCACCGACTTCAAAATTATAAAATCTTTATAATTTTTTTTTTTTACTTTTTAGTTCGTTTTTTTTCTTTTCGTTCGAAGTCGCTTTTTCTTTTCGTTAAAAATTAATTTATCAAGACGAACCTTACCTCCATGGTTTGACCATCCGAGATTCGAGGAAATAAAAAAATACGAGAGACTTTCTTGGCAGTCAGATTCAAATATTGTTATAGATAGATAATAGAGGCTGTCATAATAGAGGCAATGGTTGTGACATCAATCGCAACACCGGAGAATGATTATATTTATTTTTATTTCCTCGATCTGGTAGACGACGTACAGTGTTGATGGCGTAACTCAACGTCGCACTCTGTCATTAATCCGTATGTTACCTTTTAACAGATATCCTAGAATATGACTTCGTGATAGTAGGCGCGGGTTCTGCCGGCGCTGTCATAGCGGACAGGCTGTCTGAGTGTCCCCACTTCAAGGTGTTGGTGGTCGATGCTGGAGATGATCCATTTACTGAGAGCATTGTAAGTAGTTTTATCTTTTTTTTATTACCACGCTATATCTGACATACGGTAAGGTAGGCAGAGGGAATTCAGTTTTAAGATATTACATCTCACAATTACAATAAGAGAGTCGAAACAATGTGTTATATCTACTGAGCTAAACGCTTACACTTAAACTCATATTTTTCCTGCTTTTTGTACTACGAAGGACAAAAGTACCCTATACTCTCTTTCGACAAGGAACTGAAAACGAACTTTTCATGCAGGTGGGACAAAAATCGTATACGCTACCCGAGAGAAATGTAGGACATTGCCACCCGCGCTGGTCACCCTCGCCTAAGTCGTAGGTGGGAATGTTCTACTTTTCTCCCTAGGTGCATACTATATTATTGCTATTTTGAAGCTTTCATATTTGTCCAGCTTTACAATGCATCCCTTACATCGCAGGGTCCTCTACCCCGGCTCTGGTGACCTAGTGTAAAGACACTCCGTTTCCGTTAAAACACTTCTAATCTCAACTTTCTATCCAATTCTGGAGCTATTGCCTGATTTGTCTCGAGACTAGAACAAAGAAATGAAAATATTAAATATTTTATATCCTCTAGTGGGAATCGAAGCCATAACCCACCAATTGCAATATTTAATTAGTGTAGCTTTTTATTTTATTCAATTTTATTGCATACAATCTATGGTAAATGAAATAGTGTAGGTACTTAAGTAAGCACTTCTTTTAAATGTCACGTTACCTATTATTATAATTTAAAAAAAACAGATCAGTGCCACATATCATATCCAGCACACACCAGGGAAGGCAGAGGGAACCTAGTGTTCAGACACTCTATTCTATATTGCGTACTGTGTGGCGGAACTTAGTGTTACGCCTTTGCCTCGACACCAGAGCGAAGAGATAAAAACATAAATTTGAATATTGCCACAACGACTGGCCTCCTATATATAATTAAAGATACTATCACCTGTTATATTACAATAATATACCCAATATTATTTCATAGTTTAATACAAATGTTATTTTGTTTTAGACACCCAGCCTCTTTCCAAACTTGCCTCATACAAAATATGACTGGAACTTCACATCAGTGAATGATCACCGCACAGCCCAAGATCACACGATACAGGCCCTAAACATAACGTGTGGGCGCGTCCTCGGAGGTGGCAGTAGCGTCAACTACATGATGTATGTTCGAGGCTGTCCTGAAGATTATAATAATTGGGCACGAATTACAGGTGATTCTTCGTGGAATTACACTAATATTTTGCCATATTTCTTAAAGAGTGAAAAATTAGAAAATCCAGATATACTTAGATCACCCTATAAAGAATATCATAGTTCGAATGGCTTCTTAGGTGTTACAAGAGAAGATAGAAATGTAACAAAACCTTATTTGGACGCTTTTGCGGAAATTGGACACAAAATACTCCT